>PVKM010009639.1:0-36468 GCA_004027735.1 Carollia perspicillata
AGGGAAGCGGCAAACATGATTACTAACTTCCAGTCCCAGTCTCTCCATGCTGGGTAAATTTTATTTACTGACTTAGAATGTTCCTAAATTGGCTTCATTTCCTTCCAATCAATCTTTCTCTTTTGGATGTGTGCTATATTGAGAATGTATCTGTTTTTGTAATAACTCTTCATTGAAATATAGCATACATAGGGGGCATGCAGATTTAATATACACAGTAATAATGCTTACAACTCAAAGCATTTGTGTAGTCACTGCCCAACTCCAAACTTAAAATGTAGCTAGCATTCCAAATGCCTTGCCCACTCCCCCTTCAGGTAACTGGTCCCTTACCAAAGGAAGATTTTAACTTCCATCTGTGAAGATTACTTAGCTGCACATAAACCTGAAATAAGTAAATGGTATGAGATACTACCTCTGTGAGTGGCTTCTTTCACTCAACACTGCATATATGAGATTCCTCCATGCCATAACATGCATCAGTAGTTAGATCTCTTCAGTACTATCCAGTATTGCACTGGATGTAGGTGTCGATATTTGTTTATGCATACTGCTGTTGATGCACATTGCAATGTTTCTATTTGGGAGCTCTACTGAATAGTGTCACTGTTACATCCATCTTTGGATGCACTTATGTATATGAGATATTTCCATTATATGTACATATAGGTGGGGGTAGAATGGCTGAAAATGTTACTAGTTTTGCAATGTGGCTGTCCCTCATTTTCTTACTGGATTGTAGGACTTTACATATTCTCATGTATTGTTTTGCCATATACATGTTATGTGTGTATATATGCACACAAAGTACACATTTCCTCTGGGATTTCTCTCTCTCTTCTTGGTATGTTTTGATGAAAAATTAGTAATTAAAACATTAATTTACTAATGGTTTCTTTAGCAATGACTTCTGTGTCCATTCAAAAACAAACAATGACAATATTTTCCTACATATTTTCTCAAAGCTTTGGTGTTTTAATATTCACTTTGAGATCTATAGTCCATTAAAACAGAATTTATTTTGAATGTGGTGTCAGATGAGAGTCAAGGTTTCGTTTTTTATTGAAATGCATGTTCAATTGATAAAGGATAAGTTATTGATAAAGGATAAGGATGGTCATTTGTCAGTTTGCCTGAAAAAATAAAACTTTGTTTCTAGGCATGGCTGTGAGTTGTTTCTGAAAGAGATGAACATTTCATTCCATCGATTAAGTAATGATCTGCCCTCACCAATGTGACCATGCTTCCTCCAATCCACCAAAGGCCTGGGTAGAAGAAAAATGTGAAGGATGAGAGAATTATCTCTGTGAACTGGGACATACTGGCCCCCAGACATGGGGACTCCTGGTTCTCCAGCCTTCTGACTGGTTATGGGCTGGACTCACACTGAATGACACTACCAGCTTCCTGGGTTGTCTACTTGCAGATAGTAGACTGTAGCATAACTGCATGAACCCATTCCCATAATAAATCTCCTTTTATATATCTGTATGTCTCTATATATCCTACTGGTTCTCTTTTTCTGGAGAACGCTGGTTCATAAGTATAATTTTTTAAAAAATATATTTTTCCACTGTCATTTATTCCTTATATACTCTCCTTCCCACACAATCACCACACTGTTGTCCATGTCCATGAGTCCTTTTTCTTTTGTGTTCAATCCCTCCACCCTCTAAGCTCCCCAAAGCCATCATCCTGCTCTCTATGAGTTTATCTTGGTTTTGCCTATTAGTTCAGTTTGTTCTTTAGATTCTACATATGCTTGAAATCACATGGTATCTGTATATCATTATGCTAAGTGAAATAAGCCATCCAGAGACAGGAATGTTTTTATTATTTTACCAATAAATACACTGATTAGCTTAAATACTCCATCTGCTAAATGGATTCTTATCTATGAGTTTGCTAAGAATGTTATTATGAATTGCTGTTAAATTTTATCTTTTTCTTATCCATTAAGAAAAACATGAAAAATCTCTCCTATATTCATTCTATAAAAATTTTCAAATTTAATTGTGATTCAAATACAAACCAACCATGTGCACTGAAACAAATTCAACTTGGCTATTTTTATATATTCCTTAATTCACCCTGCTACTATATTTAGGATTTTTGCACTTACGTATCTAGGACAAACTGGCTCGTGTTTTTGTTTTGTAGTAATATTATCAGTTGGGCCTTAATAAATCATTCTTATTTTCCTATTTTCTAGGTAAATTTATAAAAATGCTACTGTTTCAAATATGAATATTTTAAAGAATTTGCAGGTGCTAGTAGCAGTCCTGTCCTGTAGTTTTCTTTGTGGAATTATTTTAGTGATATCTAATGTGACCACTTCAAAGTAGTTGTGATTTGAAAATGCACACGTACAATGTAGAATCTAACAAAAAGGAGTGTGAGATAGTAGACTGTGTCTAACATTTTGGGTTTGTTTCAGAAAAGAATTGTGTGTGGAATCAGATATATAGGTAGACATTTAGAAAGAATTAAAGAGCTTTCATTGTAAGATAGAGCTGTTAATGAGAAAAGGTCAATTGGGTGTCATCTAAGAGTCGTCAAAAGATGAATTGTTGTATTAGTTTCCAAGTGCTGCTCTAACAAGTTACTGTGGACTTGGTCGCTTAAAGCAACATGAATTTATTTTTCTGCAGTTCTGGAGGTCAAAAGTCCATAATGAGTTTTACAGGTTAAAGCCTATTAATTGGCAGAACTGTGTTCCTTCTGGAGACTGGGGAGAATCTGGTCCTTACTGTTTCTAGTTATTAGGAGCTGCCATTTGTAATAGTGTCAACAATAAACATAAAGTTAAAAAAAGAAGCTGCCTGCATCTCCTGCCTTATAGCCCCCTTTTTCCATCTCAAAACATTGCTCCAACCTTTGCGTCTACTGTTGCATATCTTGTCTCTGACTCTGATACTCCTACTCCTCCATTATATGGAAACTTATGATTACATTAGGCCCACCTGGATAATCCAGGGCACCCTCCTCATTTTAAGATCCTCAAACATATCTGCAAATTGTTTTCTGTGTATATAGTAATGTATTTACAAGTCTTAGAGATTAAGGTGTGAACGTTTTTGGGGAATCATCACTCGGCCTACTCCAATGAATTTGCTGAATATATAAAAATGTTCAATGGCTAAGTTCATCCTGAAGAGTGTTGGCTTGTTGAGAAATAACATAAAATGCAATCATTTAATATTAATCTGACTCAGGATAATGTTAGACCAGAACGCCAATGTAAGTACTTAAAATATATAGACTGCAATGCTTTTTTCCCAAATAGGTACTCAACCATTACTTATACATGAACCTACATAGGATACCAATTTAAAAATGATAGTTTTTCCCTGGCCAGGTAGTTCAGTTGCTTAAAGTGTCAACCCCATATACCAAAGTTGTGGGTTCCATCCCCAGTCAGTGCACATGGAAGGGGAAACCAGTAAGTGCACAAAGAAGTGGAAAGAACAAATTGATCTCTCTCTCTCTTTCTCTCTCTCTTTTTTTTCAATTTCAAAAAAATAAATAAAATCAGTAAACAAACATTAGGACATGGTTGGGTTGCTCAGTGGGTTGGATAATCATCCCATACACCAAGATTGTGGGTTCAGTCCCAGGTAAGGACACAGACGAGAAGCAACCAATTAATGCATAAGTAAATAGAAAAACAAATTGACATTTCTCTCTCTCTCAAATCAATACATACAATTTTTTAAATCATAGTTTTTGAGTGGGTATGGGTTCAGATAAAAATGATTTAGCTACGTAATAGAATGCTTTACCATTATGGAAAACCATGTACAACATTCACTTCCATAACAGTGGGTAGTATCTCTAAAAAGACCACAATATTCATAGTTTGTTACTGAAGATTCTTTCTTCCTTGTGAATTTGCAACATGAACACTAGACAACTTTGTCTTCGGGGTCTGTTTTCTGTGGCATTCCATTTTACCGATCCCTCCTCCAAGGTAATCTTCAATACGCCTGCTCATACTAGCCTGAGAACACTTCTAGCTCATTAAAGTCACAGTATATCTCCACTATGCAATGTGCTGACTGTAGAATTTTAATTTACATTAGAAGAATTTCATTTATTTCAGAATTCTTAGCTGGAGTGGGAGAGAAATAAGGTGGGGCTGAAGTGCAGGCAGAAATCACTCCTGAATCAAAGGTTCATGACCGTGAATGTGACTCTGACTTCTCATGAAAAACAGTTGTGGGAACTGTAGACATTAAATCTGCATGGGCATTGGTTTAGAGAGATGTTATACACACAAATGAAAAATGATCACATTGAAAAACAGTATAATTTTTGACTCACAAAACAACTTATACTAGCCCCAAATTAATCAAGCTTCTCTCAGGAAATTCAGTTCCCTGTAATTAAGTGGCCTTAAACATCAACTGAATTATCTTTGGCAGAAGGATAATAGGGAAGCTTCTAATATCAGATTTGTGTGAGGTTTCTACAACCTTTGATTCTCTCCCAAAGCAGAGATGCTTTGTTTTCAGAATAGAAATATCAGCTTTGGAAAAGATACAAACTCCATCCTGGGCAGATCTGATCTACCTATTTTATTTAAACTTGCTTTGTAACTGACTCATACATTCACCAAGAGAATGGAATGTAATTACATATTTCATTTGTAAATGCATTTCCTAGGAGCAAAGTAGGAAAGAGGGATGCTTAATAAGAGAAAAGAAAGATAAATTGAACGGTTATCACAGATGAAATGCCTTAAAGGGATTGTCTTGCCAACATTTTAATTGGCTGTGTTTTTAGCTAACTTCTCTGCTCTCTCAGTGAGAGAGATATTTGTGGGATATGAGGATGAGTAGTACACGCACAATTTTGTGCATGTCAGGAAGGATAAAAAAGCAAAATAAAAACTCGATTTAATTTGTAAGTTTGATATAATAATTAATAATAGAAACAAGTGATTAACTCTATCCATAACAAAAGTTCTACATCAGTGCCTGACTTAGCTAAAATAATCACATAGCTACCATTTTACTTGCTTATTAGACAAAGTACAGTGTTATCTTTAAAGTGTTGTAGTTAATATTAGTTTATCTTTAGTAAGAAAATAATGCTGTGATATAAACTACCCACTACTTTCTGACATGGGAAATAATAAATAATATTTAATTTTATTTCCTCAGGATGAAGGAGGGGTTGGAAAGAAGCACTTATGTAGCACAAATTCTAAATAATATTCTTTGAATGAACATTAGGCACTTGAGGGAGGAGAAAGTCATCAATGACCTGTAATCCCTGTGAGTCTTGCCTCCTAGAATTTACATACCTGTGTAGGCCCATCTGACATTGATTAGGGTCAACTTCTACAACCACTAAGAATACAGTAGAACCTCATTTCTCTAACCTAACTCATCTCAGAAAATTGTTCAAGAAGCAATTTTTTTCACCCTGGCTGGTGTGGCTCAGTGGATTGAGTGCTGGCTTGTGAATCAGAATAGGTTGCCAGTTAGATTCCCAGTCAGGGCACAAGGCTGGGCTGTGGGCCAAGTCCCCAGTAGGGGACACAGGAGAAGCAAGCACACATTGATATTTCTTTCCCTGTCTGTCTACCTCCCTTCCCCTCTCTCTCTCTGAAAAAAATAATAAATTTTTAAAGAAAGAAGCAATTTGTTCAACAACTGAATTCCCTGTGTCATCTGAAAGACATGAGATGATGGATCATACAGGTACGAGCACGAAATGGTTGTCGGGTACAGAATTGAGATCTGAAGTTTTGTTAGACTACAGAGACATTTTTTTCCATGAACGACTTGTTCAAAAACCAAATTCTTTGAGAACCAAGACATTTGACAACGGGGCTTGACTGTATTGTAGAAATTACAGAGTGAGACTTTCATGAAGGTTTCTACCTTGTATTCTCTTGGATATTCACTCTGGGAGAAATGAGCTACTACACCATGTGGACACTCAAGTAGAAGAAGCTCAGATGCAAAGAAGCTGAAGTCTCCAGCCAGCTACCAGCAATAGGTAGGTAAGTGACTTTTTCATCAGATTGGAGGCGTTGCCAATACTTCTTATAGGTGACTTCCTAATACAGCTTGAGCCCAAACCATCCAATTTAGCTGCTCCTGATTTCTTGGCCCATAAAAGTTATGCAGGTTATTAAGTATTATTATTTAACCTGTTGAGTTTTGGAGTAATCTGTTGTGTAGCAATAGCTAACTGATATGATATAAACTTATGTAAATATGCAAATATTGTGTAAATCATGTTAATCAGTTCATGGAATCAGTGCCGTAGTGAGAAAATTCTTCCCTGAATAGCCTTTGCAACTAGTCACATGATCCTTAAACACAGCAAATTACTGAATCCCACAGGGGACTTTAAAAGAAAGGGTCGCATTACATTCAGAGCCACACAGTGTGACACAATAATGACTTTAAAAAGTGTTCCTAGTTTATAAGCAGAGGTGGCAGACACACACACACACACACACACACACACACAGAGTTATTTAAGTTACATACTTCACAAAAGTTGAAGAAAAAATTAGTAAAGTGAAAATTGTAAAGGAATTTATTTCAGTCTGGTTTATTATATTCAGAAATGGTAGAGAAACCTTAAGGAAGTATTTTGAAGTTATAGTGGCCCTTCAAGTACTCGAAATTTTTGTGCAATTATTAAAATGAAACTGATATTTTCATACAAATACAGGATTTTCTGTAAAATTTGGTATACTTCAATGAGTTAAATAGACATATTTATGTGTCTGGTTAGTGTTCTAATTACCTCCTTAATGTGAAAAATAGATATGTTAAAATAAGTGACATACTAAGAAAATGGCACAATAGTAGGTCTCAAGGATTAAGTGAATACTTGGTCACATCCAAAAACAAAAGAAGAAAGGATTTCATCAATTACATTGGTCTTTTTAATTATTAAAATACACATGTTTAAAGGAATACATATTCCTTTAAAGGAATACATATGTTTAAAGGAGTATATATTTCTATTATGGTAATCTGCTCCTTATGCCTTCTGTAGAGATATTTTCTATTATTAGACAAAATTGAGAGATCACATATATATTGTCAACTTGACAAAATTGGAACTTTTTGTGTGCTTCCGTACAACTTTTTCCAAGTGGATTCCCATTTACCTTCACAACTGTTCACATAATATTTGGGGGCTAAGAAGTCAGTAACATTTGACCTCTGAACATTTCTATCTTCTCTCAGACTTATCCAATATTAGTGAACACCAAAAACTAATTTATCACTGTCACACTTGCCTGAAGAATTTCTAAGGGGCTCAAGAAGAATGATGAGGTTAGTATTTAGACCCTGAAAATCCTTGAAGGTGAATTTTTCTTTGCTGAAAATTGTGTATAGATCTTCACTCTCATGTCAATCTTTAGGTTTGAGGTAGCCTAAAGGTATTTAAGGCTGACTATCCTTATTTTAATAAAACCTGGAATCAAAATGTTCACTTACCATGGAAAACTACTTGTCAATAAGAAGGATGGACTACTGATGAATAAAACACTTGGATAAACAATTTTTTATAACAGGGAAAAATTAAATAAAGAAAATCTCCAGGGAAATAGGCTGAATGCAAAAAGGTACAATGCCAAAAGGTTACATATGATAACACTCATATAATATTACCAAAACAACAAAAATGTAGAGGTAGAGAACTGAATAACAGTTGTTACAGACTAGGGAGAGAGGTGGAGATGAGAGATGAAGGTGCTATAAAAAATAACAAGATTTTATATTCTGCTTGTAAGTGAAATCATACAGTTCTTGACACTTTATTCTAACTAAAGCTGAAAGCAACAAATGGACAAAAAAACAACAAACAAGCAAAACTCATAGACACAGACAAAACTATTGTGGTTACCAGACGGAAGGGGTCTGGGGGTAGTAAAGGGTAAAGGGGACCAAATATATGCTAGTGGAAGACTTGACTTTAGGTGGTAGGCACATAATGCAATACACAGATGGTTTATCATAGAACTGCACGCTTGGAATCTATATAATTTTATTAATTAGTATCACCCCAATAACTTTGAAAATAAGTAAATACAGGGAAAGAAAGAAAGAAAATCAGCACTACCACCCATGTAACCAGAGGGATCCATGTGGTAAGGGGACTTTTCTGTACCTTGACTGTGGTGGTGAGTACACATGCTACATGCAGTTGGCTGAGAAATGGACTCCCAAAGATACCAGTGCTACAGTTCCTGAAACCAGTAATTTCCTTATTTGAAAATCAAAAAAAGAGCTTTTTAAATTGAGATGACATTAAGTGAAGGCTATTAAGACAAAAGAAAGCTGATCCTGCATTACTAGGGTAAACCGTAAATGGTACCGTCATAAGTGTCCTTACAAAAGAGAAGCAAGAGGGGACTGCACCACAGAAGAGGAAGAGGCAGAGCCTGGAGTGTCACTGCCACAGGTCCAGGGACAATGCCGGCCACCAGGAGATGGACACATTCCCTTCTAGCATGACCAGAAGGATCACAGCCTGCAGAAATCTTGTTTTGGGGACTGAATAATATTGATTTTTAACTTTAGACCTCTAGAACTGTAAGAATTAAATTTGTTGTTTGATGTCACTGAATTTGTGGTAATGTTACAACAGACAGGAAAAACTAATGCACTTCGCACATCATAAAATTGTGCAGAACTAAACACAAACACACATAAAGAAATATATATATAAAACTGAAGCCATCTGAGTAAGATCGGTGGATTATATCGTCATCAACTTCCCAGTTTTGATATTGCACTGTAATTCTGTGTGTTACCCTTGGGGGAAACTGGTTAAAGGGTACGTGGAATATCTCTGTATTATCTTACTCTTGCATGTTAATATACACATATCTCAAAATTAAAATTTAACTTAAAAAAGTGATAGAGTTGTTTCACTGAGATCTATTAGAAAAAAAAACAGAAAAAATATATTAAATTATCTTAAACACAATACAAAAACTATGCTAATAGTATGGAAATATATTACATTAAATATGTTATAATTTAAGAAATATAAGTCCTAATAAAAGCAAAAACAACACAACAAATAACATGAGTGGGGGCCAGGGTTGGGGTGAGTGAGCAAGGGGAAAAATGGTGGGATAACTGTGATTGAACAATAATCTTTTTAAAAAAATTAATGAAAAGTTAATCCATAGTGTGGGAGAATATTTGCCACTTAGGTATGCGATAAATTACTCATATATAAAGAGTTTCTACAAATCAATTTAAGAAGCCATTATGAAAAAAAAGGGCAAAACATTTGAATAGAATGTCTTATAAGAGAGTATTTCCAAATGATGAATAAACATATAAAACTATAATTTAGTTAATTAGCCATACTTACCAAAGTAGTTACCATTCAAAAAAGTGAAAATACCAGGTATTAGTGAAGTTGCAGACAAATTTTTGTGCGTGAAGTTGTGGATGTTTACTTACAACCATTATGTAAAAAACTGTTCTGCACCACTTGATAAAATTGAATATTCATATACTCTATGATCCAGTAAGTCCACTCATACATACATGGGCATATCCAACAGAAATGAGTAGACATATTTACCCAAAGATATATTCACATTATTATAAATACCCTTGCTTAGAGCAATGATATTTATACTAATACCAAATTGAAAACAACCAAAATGTTTTTTCTATGTTTGAGTGATGAAATACTCTTGTACTCATTGCCTGCAATGTTACAGAGCAATAATAATGAAATAAACACAACTATCTGTACCGATGTGGATGAATCACTCAAAAATACCATTAAAGAAACAGGAAGAAAAAAAGTACATAGTCTACAGTATATAGTAAATCATTCTATTTGTATGAAATTCAAAATAGAGTAACTTAAACTATGGAACTAGTAGGTAGGAACTGGTTACTTTGCAGGGGGAAGGAAGTAGGGGATTAGCATTATTTTGATATTTTGATGAAATTTTTATTTTTTTAAAAGTTTTTTAAAAGTTGGGTAATGGTAATATAGGTGTTTATCCCATAAAATTCATTGAGCTATGCACTTCTGAATTGTGTTTGTATGTATGTATGTGTGTGTACACACACACACACATATATAGCACATTTCAATTTTAAAAGAACATGGGGTTTTTTTGGTACATGTTCTTCTAGATGGACTTCAGTTCCAGAAAATATGCAAAAAGGATTACACTGATTCGACAGAGTTGGGGATTATTTTTATCCTTGTTATTTTGTAATATACTGTCAAAGAACACAGCTTTATACATGTTCAGTATTTATTCCCATTAAAAAAGTTTCTTAGTCTCTCGTTTCTTTTTTTACATAGGTCTAGAACATTATTATTCAGATAATTTTCTTAATTTTACATGTATAGCAACCATCATTACTATTGTAAAAGAAACTTTTCAGTTTCTCACATTTTCTAATTGGTTAATAAAGATGTGTAGAAAATATATTCCAAATTCCAAAATGCTTTCAATGAAAGTAATCATGGATGTCTATAACCACAGAACTTTATAGAGATTCATCCCAGTGGTGATTATTGAAAATTTGGGGAAAATGATTACTAATACAATGCTGCTTCAATAAATGGGTACCAGCATGTAAAGGAATAATGAGTCAATAAAAACTATGTGGTATACGAATGCTTAATTTTGTGGAAAATGAGGAGAAATCATTGTAAAGTGGAACAATTTTACAAATGTATTAGTTGAATCCACTTACATATATAATTTTTAAAAATCTGAATGGATACATACTAGTTATTGACAGTGGTAATATATGAGAGTTGTGGTTAAGATTTCTTTATTTTATTCTTTTTGATTGTCTGTTTTCCTGACTTTTAAAAATATACATTACCTTAGTACTTAGGTTCTATAAGCTGTTAGTTTTTAAGTGAAGATCTGCCTTTTCCTCCTTTTTGAGAACAATGCATGCATTTTAAAAATATCCATAGAGCCTTTGTATGAGAAGGGCATTCCAAAAATATCATCTGAGTAAGTGGCAGAATCAAAACGAGACATTGGAATCAAGCAGATGAAATGAAAATCCTAGCTTGGCTCTTATTTCGTACCTTGGGAAATTTATTTCATTTCTGTAAACACTGATATCCTCCTCTACAAAATTTGAAAAAAAATAATCACATAAGATTTGGTCAGTGTATTCTTGTCGATACTGAATAAATTATAGTTTATATTTTTACTGCTGTCATTACTATTAAGATATTGGAGAAGCCTTTGAGAATTATGTTTTAATACATTAATGACTACCTTCTCTAATTGCAAAGAAACACATTATATTTCTAAGTAGATATTTTACATCACTCTTACATAACACTTATAAATGCCATTTTTCACTTAAGGAAGAAGAAACCAAATTTTATAAATGTAATAGTTATTACAGAGAAAATATATGATCATGCAATTTCATTTTGGTTACTTTATTATCTTTTCTGTTCACTCTTCCCAACAAATCTTTCTTCATTTCAAGATGAGCCAAACTAATTATCCTTCAATTTATCTACTTACATTTGAATCCCTTACATTAATTGCATTGGAAGCAATATGAGCTCTTGAGAATAAGTCTTAAATTTGCTATGGGTAATTCCAAGTTTTGGAAGTCTAGGTTTCTCACTGAATTTGAAACAAATATATTTCAGGCATGATGTGGCATATATTTGAAATACACCATTTAGAAAATAAGTATTCACATAAAAATATTAAATACATTTAAAACAGAAACTCGGAATATATTGCCTGGTAGAATCTGAAATATTAAATGTAAATATTTTACAAATAAAATGCTAGCTGAAGAAGAAAGTTAACATTGACGTTTTCTGTAGTTGAGATGATGGCCTTTTGCCCTGGCTAGTGCGGGTTAGTGGACTGAGTGCTGGCCTGTGAACCAAAGGGTTGCCAGTTTGATTCCCAGTCAAAACACATGCCTGGGTTATGGGCCGAGAGGCAAACCTTCTCACATATTGGTGTTTCTCTACCTATCTTTCTCCCTTCCATGTTCTCTAAAAATAAATAAATAAAATAGTTTAAATAGATTATATCATTTTGTGAAATAAATAGTAATGTCATTATCACTTAATCACTGAATAATTTTGTTCACATATAATTTGATTGAGATATAGATCCCAGGATCTGAATCAAAATCCAAATAAATAATATGTAAATTATTTTAATATAAAGGAATAATTAGTCTTTGTTTCAGAATAACATTATGATACTCAAAAGTGTTCATAAGTGTCATGGCTTTGCATAGACCTACTTTTTCTTTATTTAAACAAAATATGTTAAGCCATCAGTGTTAATTCACTTCTAACAGTTATTAAAATACTAAGGCAACAGTGACTTCAATTTTAACATTTTCATAATCTTCCATAAAAAATGGTGTTTTACATGTGATAAAATGTACAGGGGAGCACTCTGTAATAGTGAGTGATCTTAAAAATAAAAGCATCAGTTTTTGAATCCACCCCCCATAAAGATAATAGAGACTCATTCCCTGCCCCTGAGTATGTACTAGTCTCAGTGGCTGATTTCTGATAACAATATAGCAGAACTGATGGCATATCCCTTCTGAGATTGTTACAAGAAGACTGCAGCTTCATCTTGGGTTACTCTCCCTTTCCCTCTCCATTCTTCTTGGACCCTTCATTGGGCAGAAGTCAGCGACTGCCTTACGGAGAAGCTAGTGGGGTGAATAGCTGAGAACCTAAGTCCAACAGCCAGTGAGGAACTGAAGCCTGCAAACAACTACAAGTGAGCTTGGAAGTGGATTGGGTGTCTAACCTGCAGCCTGCTGCCTGCGTGTGGCCCAGGACGGCTATGAATGTGGCCCGGCACAAAATCATAAATGCACTTAAAGCATTATGAGATTTTTCTTTTCGTTAGTGTTTGTGTATTTAACGTGTGGCCCAAGACAACTCTTCTTCTCCCAGGGTGGCCCAGACCCCTGCCTCTACCCAGTTAGGCCTTGAGATGAGTGCAGGCAACTGCACTGTAGTGAGAGACCCACGTATGAGCCCCACAGCTAAACCACTCCCTAACCACAAGCCTGCAGAAATTGTGTGAGATGGTAAATATTGTCATAAGCTGCCAAGTTTGGGGAACCTTAATATGGGTAGGAAAAATACAGAATTTGTTCATGTAACTTTGGCTGGATACCCATGTGCCATGGTAAGTGTTACTGCATCTCTTAGAACTTTGTTTCCCCTTCTCAAAGTCAAGTCTTATCTATCTATGTTTTCAGAGCAATTCTGATGTAACTCTTATCAATCATCTAGTACTTTATCAAGCAAATGGGCAAATGAAAAGAAATAGATAAATAGTATATATTATGATTATATCATTTTTATTGAGTATTATTTCAAATGTTTTCCTTTTATGTTAAACTATTCAAAACAGAACAAATAAAAAAATAATTGAAATAATTCTGCAATATTTCTACACAACAACTTTGCCCATCCAGGTTTTGCCTTGGATAATTTTCATGTGTGTTCCAAACATGTAAAAATTTAGAATAAGCCAAGGAAGAGCTAAAATTCAGACACAAAATGTAAACCAGTTCAACATCTTAACAAAGCATTAGACGTGATTCAGTTGAAAATAAAAAAGAAAGGTGTTTTCATAACACCTTTATCTTCAGAATTTCCTATACCAGAAGGTTAGAATGTTTGTCTTGTCGGTGATTAATCTTACCACTAGGATTAACATCTTCTCTCTCCAAGAGTGTGCTCTGTTATCCCCTAGGTTTTAAGTGGTTTTGAAAAGGTAGGTGGGAAAAAATGTGTCTTATTATAAACAGAGCAACATAGGACACTTTGGTAGTTACCACCCAAAATAATGAGACATTAGGAAAAGTGGAGAGAACTCAGTCAAGCGTCTGGAGAAGTTTCTGCTTATCTCTGAGAGAGAAGTAATGTCCCCATGCCTCACATCACTTCAGAGGACATATCCTGTTTCTTCAAGTGCATGCTAACAAAATGGGCTGTGCTCTGCAAAGTTACAGCAGTCCTAAGAATCTTTTTGTCATTTTCTGAACAGGACGATTGGAATACAAGACACTTGGATTCTTCTGGAGCTAGATATATATTTTTTTAATTATTTTAATTGTTCAAGTACAGTTTTCTGCCTTTTACTCCCAACCCAGCCCATCCCCAAGCCCTTCCCACCTCCCTCCTGTTTCCACCCCACCTTGTTTTTGTCCACGTGTCCTTTATACTAGTTCCTTCAAATCCTTCCCCCTTCCCCTGAAATTCTCTGCCCTCTCCGCTCTGGTCATGGTCAGCCTGTTCACTATTTGAGTGTCTTTGCTTATATTTTGCTTGTTTATTTGTTTTGTTGATTAGGTTCCTGTTAAAAGTGAGATCATATGGTATTTGTCTTTCACCACCTGGCTTATTTTGCGTAGCATAATGCTTTCCAGTTCCATCCATGCTGTCACAAAGGGTAGGAGCTCCTTCTTTCCTTCTGCTGCATAGAATTCCATTGTTAGGCAGCAGTTGAAATTTAGCAATGGGAGGGAAGAGGAAGGGGGCCACTACCCTTGTTGACCCAAGACACATAGTTGAAATAGTTTCAGTTAACTTCCCTGGTCACAAAAATAGCTAGCAAAATTTCCATTGCAGTTTTAGCTTCCCTTTCCCAGAACCTCATGTGAGTAGTCAGGGAGAATTATGGGAAAGGATGTAGGCAGAAGAGACTGAAGTTATAACTGTCAATCAATATGAAACTCCTCCCCTAAGCTAATAGTCATGCATGTATTAAGGCAGAAGATTCAGGAGACTCAGGCCCTTCTCAGCACTCTCAGCAGGCCTGCTCTCTCCCTTGAGGAGGCACTAATAAAACTCTCACTCACCCACTTTTGTCTTGCTGAACTGCAATTCTTTTTTTTAATTGAAAAACTCTTCTTAAACCATGAGCAATTTAAGTCTTCATCTTTCTTTTGTTTTCCACTTTTTAACTTTTTAAAAGATATTGTTTGTTTACTTTTAGAGAAAGGGCAAGAGAGAGAGAAAGAGAGGGAGAGAAACATCTATGTGTAGTTTCTCACATTGGCCCCCACTGGGGACCTCACCCACAACCCAGCCATGTGCCCTGACTGGGAGTCAAACTGGCGATCCTTTGGTTTGTAGCCTGCACTCAATCCACTGAGCTACACCAGCCAGGGCTGAATGGTATGCAATTTTTTACCATGAGGGGAGAAAAATGGAGCTCTGGTAACAGTTGTATTTTATAAGGGGATTTAGCCCATACATTGCACAATAAAATAGCATATAAAACAGCAGAGGGGTATATATGTGTGACCGCAAGTTGTCAAACCCACGAAGATTGGGAAGCTGAGGAAGCACTGGAGGGCACAACGTGTATGTACACAGATGGCCCCTGAACAACATGCAGGCTTGAACCATGTGTGTGTGGGTGAATCTTTTTCAATAAATACCTGTACCTTTTTTTAAATCCAAGATTGGGAGTCCATGGATAGAGGGAAATGACTATATGTATTGATTTATGCCATTTTATATAAAGGACTTAAGTACCCACAAATTTGAGTATCCACAGGGGTCCTGGAACTAATCCCCCACAAATACTGAAGGACAACTAAGTTTTTAGGGAGTCGAAGTTATATGTGGACTTTCTACTGTGTCAGCAGAGGAGGGGTCTCAGTGCCCCTAAACTTCATGTCATTCAAGGATCATGTGTATATAGGAAATTATTACCAGAGTGGGGAATAAAAATACACATAGATCTTTTGATACATAAACTTTCCAATAATATGATACATCATTGCTCTGTTTAAAATCTGCTGTGTAAATTAGCAAGAGAGATAAGGTTGACTAAATGAGTACAACTTCTGGCTTTTGCTTTTCTCATCTGGAAAGTTAGTGTTGGATTTATAATCTTGAACTATCCTCTGATAAATTCTGATAAATTCTTGAACTATGCTCTGATGAATTCTGTCATATAGTGATACAGTTAATTTGATTATGACGTAGCTATGATATGTATTCGTTTCCTGAATTTATAAAAATGTATAACATGGTGGCAATTCTGGATCTGCTTTCTTGAATGATGCAGATATCCAAAAATGATCATAAAATGGAATATAGTCTTAAAGGCAAGAGTGAGAGATAACCATAAGATTTATGAATTCTGGTAACTGCAAATGGTTTCTTGTTGAGAGGTGTTTCTCCACATCCTCATACCTGTTGAAGTACCTCAGTTTGTATTACTGAAGTGGGAGCTCCTAAGAGATTGGGCTAAGGAAAGGAAAAGAAAACTCTGCAAATAATTGGAAATACGGAAAAGAAAGAAGAAGGTCAAGCGTTCCAATTTTAAAGTTAGAAAGTAGAAACTGCCTCTGAAAGAAGCAGCTGGATAAATAATGGCCAGGTTCTATAATACTAATGCTGCTACATTTTAATTACATTTTGATTTAGGTAGAATCTTGCAGGTTTGCTTCGTGTCCTACACATTCATCATGCAAGTTTTATGGGGATACAGGGGTCACATTCCAACAGGAGCTTACAAATGCACTTGGAGCACAACCTGTTTGCAATTTGGGAGTGACTATCATTTTTTAAATTTTTATTAATAGTTCATTAAAATATTGGAATGGAACAAGTAATTATTTACAATATATTCAGACCTACAGCATATACTTGTTTTGAACCCTTTAATGAGTTTCATAGGTGATAGTAGTATCAGTTAGGAGAGCTTAATATAGACCAAGTAGGTTTCAGGCCATTAAACAACGGTATCAAGATCAACAGGATTTGTAAATTATTAAAAAAGAAGACTGGCAGAGAATCCAGGGAAAAACTAACCAGTAGCAGTTTGATGAACATAGTGTTTACTGCAATTAGTAGTATTTAAAAAATATTTCTTGATGGGTAAAAATTGTAGATGTAAGCACTAAGATTAGTCATCCTTAATAATACCACTTGCATTTTTTAAAAGAAGATTTGGCTTTGGGTGGTGAGCACACAATGAAATATATAGATCATGTGTCACAGGAATGTGCACTTGGAGACTACATAATTTTGTCAACCAATGTCAACCCAAGAAATTCAACGAAAATTATGTTCTTCAGCTAGTACTGCCACCAATAAGAATTAACCAATTCTATTTTCTTCTACTAGTCATTAACATACTCCTCAACCATGTGTGTTTTTAAAAATTAAACTTAATTTAATAGTCCATAAAGATGGTGGAGGAAAGACTTCATTAATTAATAAATAGCAAGCTATCTGAAAAATTAAAGTTAGATGTTAATAGTTCTCATATGTAGTGAAAGACTTAAAAATAACTAGTGAAACTGGGTACAAACTATGTCACAGCAGGAATTTCATAAGATTAATAGATGTAATCCATAAGCATTTACAATAAGTGTATCTTTATTTTAAAGAGACTTCAAATAAACATTGCCTACCCTTGATCTTTATCATTGAGTTCAAATGTATAATGTATGCTAAAAAAGTTAATGTCTCATGCAAAATACCTAATAAAATGTGGTTTATTAAACTGTATATATTAATATCTTTATCTCTATATAGAAAAGATATGAACTAATAGTTACCATAATAAAATATTTCCTGTTAACCTAAATAGAACAATATTACTAGTGAGATATACATCTTGACAACATATTTATTGCAACTTTTTATTGTAGACTTCTTTTCTATTATAAAGGCCAATATCAAAATGAACTACCCTCTGTAACTAAGATTCCAAGACTTTGTACTAGATAGTTCTGAAGCATTACTAAAACTCATGTAATTCAGGGAAACATATTCAGAAAAGCCACCCAGCTCATTTACCCATTCAAAGTGACATGAATACTTTACAAACAGAAGCTAAGGTTAACACTGCATCATTTTAATATCAACTATTAAAGACCAATGTTTGAGACTATAATTATGTCCATGATAAGACCAAGGTAATGGCAAATAAACCAACAACCAATCAAAATAAAACAATTGTTTGTTCAGTCTGTCTGTCTGGCTGGTTGGCTTTCTTTTAAACTATTATATATGCCAGCTGCCAGAAGTTGGTAACTAAAACATAGTGATGATCACTTTATAAATAAAATTCAGTGAGAAAGGGACTTTCCAATGTTTAGTGAATAATGATAAAATCATAATGGTCTGTCTACCATAAAATGCCTAAAATTCAAAGAGAACATGATGCTTGTTCAAAATTGTCCACATATTCAAAAGGAAAATTTTTATTTTGGCTTTGTGACAACCTTTCCCTCAACAGGTTCTTACAAATACCACTATAGCAAGATCTCGCCATTTAAGAAAATCTACAGCTATGTATGTTTGAGAAATGCTGCCCCCCGTTTAACTCATTTCTCTAGATTGACAAACAATATACTTTGAATTTGGTTAGAAATATAATATGATAAGCATTTAAATAACTTCATAAAGCTAGAGAAACTAATTATGACAATAACATAATTTTACTGACTGTTCCTCTCCTATAATTTCTGATAACTTTGTTTCTTCGCCAAAAAGAACTGATCTAAAAAATTAGGAAAAGCAAAATTACAAAATGAGTTGGTAGAAAACTATATCACTGTACCTTGCTTTACTTAGTGAATTTACCAAGTTCAAAGATTATATTACTTCTTTGAACTTTATAAATATCATATTTTCAATCAACTACTCATTCAATATTTAGAAACAATATTTTAAAAATTTTACTTAAATATAAAAATAGCATTATTAGCACCCTAGTCTGTAAGCTTTAAAGTCTTTATAGATAAGAAAGTGTTAATCATAAATGTCTGGCTAGTATATAATTTCCCGTTATTATTTCTCAACGATGTATCCTAGCAACAATAAAGGTCTAGTCTTTTCTTTTCTTTCTGTTCTTGGTAAGGAAATAAAAATCTTGTCTAAGAAGCCTTACTTACTATCATTATGAAAATTGTTCAGAAATACCTGATCACTTGTCTTTAATGGAAAAAGAAGCCAACAGAAGAAATATGATTAAATGTTCAATGTGGTTCTCGCCAGGTAGCTCAGTTGGTTGGAGTGTCATCCCAAGTCTGAACCCGAGTTTGTGGGTTCAGTTTCTGGTCCAGGCACATACAAGAAGCAACCAATGAATGACAACAAATCAATTAATCTCCCTCTCTCTTTTTCTACTTCTCTCTCTCCCCACCTCCTCCCCTCTCTCTAAAACAATAATCAATAAAAAATATTCATGTAAAGGGAAATCCAACTACTCACATATTTAAAAACAAGATTTTTTGATGAGTTTCCATAAGTTCTAATAGTGACAATGACGATGCTTATTTAGAAATATACAGGAAAACTTTAATCTCGTTTACTGTAATTAAAAATGTCTTTTTATGGTATGAACACCATCCATGATCATAGCATAAAATTATATATGTACAATGAGAAGTCAGGAAAATGTATATTTTAGAGATAATATATATATAAAGAAAAATGTTGTTAAACTTGAAACTAAAATAATTCAAAAGAGAATTAATACTGGCTATGGTAAAATTTTAATCTTCTGAAAGAATTTGTGTAATTTCACAAACTTTGCTTTCTGACAGGTGGAGAATACTGAAAAGTTAAAACAAAAATTCTAGAATGTAATCACACCTTTCCAGGTTGTTGGCAGCTCTTCCTGCTAGAGAGGCTGCCCGTGCATATGCCAAAGCCATTGGTCTCCAGTGTTCAGTCACATGTTCACTTTTCATCTGAGCTGAGATTTCCATTTCTTCCGAGTGAGCCATGGTATACAGATGATATTTTATAGTGCTAAACTTAATTATGTTTTATCAGGCATAAATGCAAACACAAAATTTAATATTTAAAGCTGCTGCCTGAAAAGCCATTTTTCCCTAAATGCAAAATGAAATAAAAAGATTAATGTCTGGTTGTCAGGTGGGATATATAGGCTAAGGGTCAGAGCAGTGTAATGGGTAAGAGCAGAGGTCCTGCTGTCACTGGCCAGACGAGGTCCACAGCCTGGCTGAGCCACGCATCAGCTCCACGTTGTTATTTTGGGCACATCTCTTCATCTCAGAAACATCGACTTTATTGACTACAAAATGAGAATCATCGTAGTGCAGGGGAGAAAAATAGGTGTTCTCTACCTTTATTGAAAAAACATGACAAATGATGGCATCTATCCTAGTGAACTGGAACCTAAATTACTCAGTAACTCCACACACTTTCTGAAGTGTCTCAGCTCAGCTGGGTAAATAACAACAACTGTATAGAGTTGTTTTGAGGGTAAATGAAACAACGCAAGTAAAGAGGTTTATTTTACATTTCTGTTCAACTGGAAAGCTTTGGTGAATGTCAGAATTATTTTAATAATTAGTATGGCATTAAAACTTTGATGCCAAAGATACTCAGAAGGTGAAATGAAAAAGGAAAGAAAACACACGTTGATACCTGCCTGTTGTTATTCTGATCTTGCATTATCATCTACTTCATGTTTCCAGGACATGTTACAAGCAGGAAGAAACTATAAACCTGTTTGGCACATGTTTTGATTTTGTCTTTACTGAAATGATCAATGTAACAGAGGAGGAACATCCTCTCCAACCATCATCAATCCATAGAACTTCTAGCAAGTACGTGTGTCCTCCCCCACAAATATTACGTGACAGTAAATACATAAAGCATTCAGAAATCTAAATCAAATAACTATGGCCTGAGGATATCTGGTGCCTGCTTCTGTTTTTCTTTCAGGAAGAATCACTACACTTTAACACTCAAACTACATGTGCAGAATTACATGCCGTTTCCCTCTTCTCTTTCTCATGGAGACTGACTTCGGTGCTGTCTGTGAGTTCATCTTCGCTGTGGCAAACATCCTTTAGGGCTCCACTAAACAGATTTTCTCTTCTGCTAATGTATCGGTTAACCTCCAAATTGCGGATAGTTTATTTTCCTCTCAGAAAACAAATCAGTCCCAGTGCTGCTCAATAACTGGGCCAAAATGGGAAGTAATAAGGGAGAAATGTCAAAAGTGCTGTTTGTAAATTGGTATTATTTACATTTACTGGGGAAATACAATATACTATGTAATATATCCTAATGAACTGGAGCCCAAATTAGTCAGCAACACCACAATCATTCTTTTAAAGTGTTTCAGCTCCCTAAATAAAAGCAGCTCTATTCAGGTTGAGATTACTCCAGAGTGCAAACGAGCACATTTTTCCTCGAGGACACAGCAGCAGTGCCCTGTGCGCCACAAATCTCTGTATTATGAACTGATGTTGTGGGGATGTATTTGCTTTTCTTATCTTCAGAATTTGTCTATCACAGTTGTGCTCATATGGAAATTCACTTCTTATGGATTCACAAATGGATATGGTCAAAGATATTTCTAGGCAATCAATACTCCTTTACTTATATTAATAATTAATAAACTTTATAGCCATGATGGGAAGGAAACTGGGAGACAAAATAAGTATTCTAAGAATGGATTGTACTACAAAAGTCAAATAAAAATACAAGCATGTATAAAGGCAATCTTTGCTAAAATCATCCAGAGATGTCCAACCTTTTGGTGTCTCTGGGCCACACTGGAAGAAAAAAAGTTGTCTTGAGCCACATGTTAAATACATAAACACTAAGGAAAACTGATAAGCAAAAAAAAGAAAAAAAAAAGGTTTTGAGTAAATTTATGCTTTTTCATCGGGTCACATTCATAGCCTTCCTGACCTGCATGCAGTCCATGGGCCGTGGGTTGGACACCCCTGAATCAAAAGTATTTATGTTCTGAACCTAAAAATCAAAAACTAAGCAAACAACTAAACAGGAATAGAATCACAGAAATGGAGATCACATGGAGGGGTATCAGTGGGGAGGAGGAGGAAGAGAATGGGGGAAAAGGTACAGAGAATAAGAATTATAATTGGTAGGTTCAAAATAAACAGGAGGAGGTTAAGAATAGTACAGAAAGTGGAGAAGCCAAAGAGCTTATATGTACAACCCATGGACATGAACATGGGGGAGTGCTGGAGGAAGGGGGGTGCAGGGTGGAAGGCTATAAAGGGGAGAAAAAATGGGAAAACTGTAATAGAATATTCAATAAAGTATACTTAAAATATATATATAAGACAATGAGAATTAAAAGAAAGTGTTTAAGTAAAGCCCACTATGTGTCCTAGCAACTGTAGGCAAAAAGTATGCCAGCTAGAGAAAGACCTTGTTATTTTGGATCCTATAGCCTGTGTGGTGGGGTGAAGATAGATATTAATCTAATAACTATGTAAGCAATCATCATTTAAACATTCCTAAATTGTGGGAAAGAAGTGCCTAGTAAAAACATATAAAGGAGGATTTACACTGGCTTGGGAAAGGCATGTATCGAGAACTAGAAGTGGTATCTGAGTTGACGTATTAAGAAAAAGTAGGTACCTACTAAGTAAACAGACTGGAAGTAGGAAGAAATTTCAGCAGAGAATAGAGCATTTTCAGATGCCTGCAAACATTAAGGACCTGAAAAAAGCTACTGTGTCTGCCTGTTGAAAGAGCAAAAGTTTGGGAAGGAGAGCATCCAGTATGAACAGAAGCTGGAGATCTAAGTAGGGGTCAGCTCCAGGCTATCTTGTAGAAGCCATGCACAGTTATTCAGCCTCAAGTGTTATGATTAGACTCACAGTCTTATTAAAAGCATGTCTGTTTTCTTGATGTAGTAAGGGAGGGGGGAAGGATGTGAGTTTAGATAATATAGGATAGTAATACAAAAGGGTGCTGATGGTCAAGATGGAAAGAAGAGGTCAGATCCCAGAGATCATGAGGAGATAAGATGTTATGGACTGAATGTTTGTATGCCCCCAAAATCCATACACTGAAGCACAAACCCCTAATATGAAGTGGGACCTCTGGGGGGCAATGAGGTTTAGATGAGATCAGGAGACTGGGGCCTCCATGCTGAGATTTGTGTCATTATAAGAGGAAGGAATACCAGTGCTTACTCAATCTGTCATGTGAGGACACGGAGAAGACAGGAAGAGAACTCCCACTAGAAATGAATTTGCTAGCACCTTGACCATGGGCTTTCCAATCTCCAGAACTGTAAGAAATAAATGTCTGTTTTGGAAGCCACCTAGCCTATAATCTGTTAGAGCAATGAGCTGATTAAAACAATGCAATAGAAGAAATTAACTGAATGTAGGAGTAAGGAGTGAGTTGGCAAAGGTTATTTTTGGATAACTTGCCTGAGCCATAGATACCATAGAGAAAAGGAATATTAGAACAGCCTGTATTTAGGTTGGTGGCTCTGGGTGGTAACCACACAGTCAGATATAGTGGAACCCGAGCTGCCTTTGTGATTTTAACATGTGGTGTCAGCCACGCAGCTGGCAGCTCTGGGAAATCAGAGGAGTCTGGGTTAGATACACTCTCTGAGAGTCATTAGTTGTAGATGATAATTAAAAGCATGAGACTGAGCATTGCCTATTAACAACCTACGACATTAAAAAGGATTATAAAAGCAAAGTGGATTAAAACAGTGGCCACAGAGGAAGAGGCAAAGGAGGGGGTGTATTCAATGACTTCACAGGAAGTTTTCTTGAAGAAGGCAGACAAATCAGTGTGTGGGTCTCTGACAGATTAAGGGATTCAGTCACCTGGAGAACAAGGCCGTCCTCACATGGAATCATTACAGTGTAGCAATACGCCCAGAACTAGGTTGGAAATTGTGCCCAACTTAAAGAACAAAATCAATTTTCTCACTGGAGCCAATTTCAGAGATCATCTCATGGTTTCTCCATGTCAACACTTCTCTTCCTCCCCCAAACATTGTTTCGCTTGTGTATAAGGAAAGCAGAGTTGAATTATTTTGCTAAAATGTATTCTGTGTTATGAATTCCTAGGCAACATATGCTGTGGGGAGGACAATGTGTACATGAAAGAATGATGAAAAACTACATAAGGACAGAGATGTGTTGGAGCTTAGCGAAAGAGTGAATGGCACTTAGTGAAACACAGCAGGTAAGATGGAAGGCTAAAAGCACACGGTGTCAGGAGTCAGAGTGGAGCAGAAGTTTCCAACAGTGAGAAGACACTGGACAATGAGGTTTCCTCAAAGGTAAGATGGGACCCCAAGCCTGAGGAAATTGCCGGATCTTGAGGATTCTCAAGAAGCTTGAGAGTCAGCCAAAGGGTTTTAGACGTTTCTCAGAGAAAGAGGGCTGCCTTCAGAACATTTGGTCAGGAAAGTGGTAGGAAGAATATGGATATTTTAAAGTAAATTCATTCCTTTCTCCATCAATGTGGAAAGAAAGAAGAAATCAAGAAAAAGAACAGAAAAGAGGTATTGATATTTTAAAAGCAGAAGTTGATGTATTATTGAGTGTACACAAGATGCTATATTTTATCCTAGAAAAGAATTGGGCCACCGTTATATTAGCCATTATTTCAAGGGAATGTACAATTAAGAATAATTTAAGTCAGATAATAAAAAACATGTAATGTTTGTCACACTCCTTTCCTTAGGAATTTTCTGATTCTATAAGTAGGAGAAAATGCGTATGTACCCATTGAAATAATGGTTCTTCCTATTCTTGTGAGAGGAACTGAAAGAGGGCGAGAGGGAGAAGGAGAGAGATATTAAACTTGAACTAGGAAAGGATTAGAAAGAGACCTATATTGAAACTAGTAATGAATCCTATTTTCTAGATTTTCAATAACCTTGACTGTGCTTAGATATTTGGTCATAAAACAAACATACTACTTTCTACCATGATGGCAACCTGGGCCTGAAATTAGAGAACGGGCAGGTGTCAGTGACAGTGCAAGAAGCTAGGAGGATGTTAGGACTATGCCCCTGTAAGTTCAGAAAGCTATTCTTCAGAAGCATTTGAACACAGTTAGATTAAACACAATATCTGTCTAAACAGAAAAAAAGAAAGAAGGGCTATGATACATTTGTACATTAGAAACAAAATCTGATAATGTCCTGCAGGGCACAAATACCATAATCTCCAGGATCTTTTACTGCAGAAAAAGGAAAATTATCCCATTATATCACTTTACAGTAATATAAAATGTTTCAGCCTACGTTATTTGTATAAAGTTATATACTTTGCCCAGTCCTGTGACCCTCCCACCAAACTCCCTGTAAGAAAATGCAATTAGCAAGACATTGATAGGTTAGGAAATAAGATGTTTGCTTATTTTCAGATTAGGTATATGTATCCATCTAAATATATCTACACACATGTTAGCAAATACTTTAGCTTTTTTGTGTGATTGTTGTTGGCAATTTGGTTAATAATGTGAATATACTTCTAGTAAGATATGGAGCATGTCACAAATAATAAAGAAAACTTGAATGTTATACTTATTTGACCAACTAGCAATACTGGATACTTTAATGTTCAGGAATCACTTTTTGCCACAAGAAACAAAACCAAGCACCAAGTCGATATTTCATAATAGCTGGAATCAACACTGCAGGAAAGAAGCCCTCATGGATACGAACACAATCACATTTTCAGTCAAAAAATGAGTAATATGGTATCAGAAATAAGACGATCACTCAATTTTTTTCATTGCGATATTCTTGAAATTAGTTTTTTCCTACTACAGCCTTCTTTTTTCCTGTGGAAAGAACTAATAAAATCCCCTTATATGATTTATGTAATAGAGCAATATAAGAAAGGAAGCATTTCTGCTTAGTAGAAGGGCAGTGAACACCCTCTTATGGAAGAATCCAAGGTTCCAGGAAGCTTTGATGGTGAACTGAAACATACTGCTGTCTTTTAAGGAAAAAAAAATAAAAATTGTGTTTTTGTACAAGTATATTTTTCATTTTGTAGTCCATTTAGAGACACCTTTATTAACTTTCATTTGCAAAATTCTGTTTCTTTTACTAGTCTTCCCCAGTTTATTTCTCAACTCTCTCTTTTTTCTCTCTTGTTAGTATTTAAAACTCTTCCTTCTGCTCACAAAGTTTGAAACTACAGGCTGCTCAGTTTCCATTTTTCTGCACATATGATCTACATCCGTTCCTTTTTTCATTTAATCCATTAAAGTTGACCTTTTCTGAAGCTCCAATTGCCCAAAGTATTGTCCCTATTTACTGCTGTTTTGGTTCTCCAAATGTTGTCCTAGAACTCTCAAATGGTAGATCCTGCCATATTTTTAAAACGTTCCACTATTTGTCAGTATTGGAGTTAGACATTTTGGTCTTTCTTATCCAAGGGCTGTTTCCAGGGAAACTGACGGAGAGAACACTTCGCACATCGGATGGTGGTTGTCAGTGGTAAAAGGGGATGCTTAGTGGGACAGGGGATGGTCCCTGCCTTGGACCTCAGGCACAGGCTGGCTGTGTTGTGCCAATGGCAGGAGGGGGGATGAGGTTGATCTCTGTGAGTGACACGTGGTTCATCTTTTATTTCCAAAAGATTGGCCAGGAGTTGCCAGAATATTTTCTAAATTCTTACAGTGACAGATATCCAAATCACTGAATACCAGTGATAGAAGCAGCCCTAGAAATATAATCCATGCTCTCTCAAGCAACTGATTTTCTCTATTACATCCCAGAGAGTGGTATTTAATATTTGATAAGACACTTCAAATTGTCACTATTTCCCAAACCAGCCTGGGCCATTCTCATTTGGGCAGCACTATTTTTATGTATCCCAGGTCTGCTTTTTATAGAATCCACTGTTTGAAAGAAACTATCACTTTAAATAAATTGAAATGATAGCATTTAAAATGTTTTAAGACGTCATGACTACATGAGACATTTAATCTATCTATGTATCTTATACATATACATACATATGTATATATCTAAGTTTTTATCCTACAATTTTCTTTTATGATTTTTTGTTTTAATTGTGTTACTGAATACATATTTTACCAAAGGAGATATTTATTAAGCATCTGGTCCAATGCCCTGGCTGGAGTTAAAGCTCAATAAGCATCTACTTTTTATTTTGTCTAATTGGCTCAGACCAACACTATTAGAGGGAATCTTGATTCCAGTCTCTCTCACACCCCGCAGTAGCTTCCTAACTAATGTTTCTCTTCCCAGCATGCCCTTTTCTACTGTCTCATCTTAATAAGTGGCCACAGGGATCCTTTAAATCACAAATCAGATCATACCGCACCGTGTCCGAACATCATCAAAAGGCAAGTCCTTGATGCTGGCCCTCAGGGTGCCTCAGGATCTGACGTCTAGTTTACTTCTCTGATCTCCTGACTTAGGACAAAACACCTCATGTGCTCTGTATCCACCACACATGCCTCCTTGCACACCCTGGGACTATCAGATGACGTTCTTAGGCCCCACTCTAGCTATTCCTTCTACTGGAAAACTTTTCTTTAAGATATCCTACGGATCTTTCTTTCCTCTTGTTCAAGTTCTTGTCCAGTCCTACCTTCTCAGTAAGACACCATTTCACTCTGGTACTTAGCACTGTAAGCTGCAGCCTCACACGTGGATCAGTCCTCACCTGCCTTGCCCTTCTTTACATTTTCCCTGTATCTCTCACCTTCAAAATGATGTATGGTGTGACAATGGTTTGTTTTCTCTGTCCCCTGGCTAGAATATGAGCTCTATGACCCATGAATGCAGGGACAGCTGTCTATATGGGTGCAAGTCCCTGATAGAGTGGCAGAAACTTAGCAGCTTTGCAATTGTTCATTTCTTTCTTTGTTTTTAAATCAGGATTGCACATTTAGTCTTATACAATTTTATTTTTGATTAAGTTTTTCAATCATTTGTCTATGAATAGCAATTATTTTTTATCTTTTCATCCAACAAATAAGATAAACTTAGTAAATTTGGTGAACCTGGATGTTTTATATACAGGGTTTCAACAGGATTCACTGCTGAAAGTTCCGTTTCTCACAGGAAGGCCAAGGAGGGAGCTGTGCAACGTGCACATGTGAATCAAGATGACACTACTACTACAAGCAATTGTTTAGTCTACAATATTGAAATGGCATGCATTAATAATCAGCGCAATCTTCATTTCCTAAAAGTGTTCCTGAACTATTTGGGGAAACTGTATCAGCTCTATGACATGTATCAACATATTTCATGTCTATATTTTAACTTCATTTTGGTAGTTCCATTGTAACATTTTTTTTCCCAGTTTGATACACCTGCATCATGCTGACATCTAAAAATTATCAGTCTTAAGCATTCACAAATTACCTTTGGATTAAAAACACTTTTAATACATATTGATTAGAATCTACTTTTTATGTGCTTTAAAAATGGAAATGTTTTGTGTCAAGTACGTTCTGGGCTTCTTTTTATTCTTCTGTATTTCTTATGGGGAACAGTAAGGATTTAAAACTCATATTTGCATGTTCTTTTAAAACTACTGGTGATTTAAACTACTTTAAGCAACTGAAGAGCTCAGCTTCACAACTGGGAGCTAGTCTAGAATGACAGAAAAGACTCTGGGTTAAGATTTTAAAAGCCTGGTTGTGCATTCTTGTGTCCCCAGTTAATGGCTCTGAGCCCTAGAAGATGTCTCTGAGGTGCAACATCTTCTTCTACATAAAGGCAGCAAGTGGTACTCATTCAGTGTACCTCTCATGCGTCAACAAGCATCAATGGATGCAAATGCACATTACTACACATCATGTTAAGGCAAGGACTTGTTATTGTAAGCTCTTTGAAGGAAGAGCACTACATTATTTATTGTCACATTTCCTCAGTCCTTACAAGAGTATGCAGGTTGATACTCTAAAGATATGTGCTGAGCTATAATGGTTTACATAATGTGGACAAAAAATCCATTTGCATTATTTAGCCCTTTGATGCAACTCAAAATATTTGAATGAAGCTTCTATAATGGGTACATGCCAATAGGTATTACTCCTTTGGAAGCGAAAGAGAGAAAAGGGAGATATAGAAGAAAAGACAGAAAAGAGAATCCTGTCTTTAGGAGCTTATACTTCTATAGGAAAGTGAGCGATATTACAATTCTTTAAAATGCCACATGCTGTAATGTTCTATTATCATCTTTTAAATAAGGAGAATTTTACGTACTGATTAAAACCTGTACATGTACTATGGCACTCTATATTGTCAATGTATATCAATGTCAGCCTGAATCTCTAATTTTAAATGGGATGATTACAGAAAATTAATAACTTCCAATATGATGATTTGACTGTAAAAAGTTTATATACTTAAAGATAATACAAATCCATATTTATCTTTAAAGATAATTTAGCACTTACTGATTTGATTTTATTGAACTCTGTCATCACAATTTTCATATATGAATAAAAAAGCTTTAAAACTCTGTTATCACCGTGGCTGGTGTAGCTCAGTGGATTGAGTGCAGGCCTGTGAACCAAAGGGTCACCAGTTCGATTCTCAGTCAGGGCACATGCCTGGGTTTCTGGCCAGGACCCCTGTGGGGGGGTGCATGAGAGGCAACCACAAACTGACATTTCTCTCCCTCTCTTTCTCCTTCTCTTCCCTCCATCTAAAAATAAATAAAATCTTTAAAAAACCCTTGTTATCTTACATAAAATCTTTGGAAAAAGTCAGATAACATAGATTATGCCACAATCATTTCTCTGTGAATTAATAAATATAATTCATTATGACATGTGCTTAGGTCTTATTCTAATGTGTGAGGACTCATAAACACAAATTAACACAAAGATCACACTTTTTCAGTAGTGTATAAATAGCTGCACTATCCATGTCCATTAGCAAAAATTGCAAACATTTATAGTTAATAAACCTTATGATTAAATAAATCATAAGATTCATTTAAGGTGAGAGGTGAGAGGTTTTGATTTTTTTACAATTGCTTTATCAAAGTTAGAGCATTCTTTGAAAAAGTTAATGAGATCTCAAAACTGCCATGTAAATAAAGTTAAAATTAAGGTTTGCCTGTGGTTGATCAGTTATCATATTTAAATTTGTGTAGATGTCAAAGGGTTTGATGTCAGAAAGAATACTCATTTCCATTTTGAATATATGATTGAAGTTCTGATCCAACCTGAGCAAAACAGGTGGCATAAATACAAAGGTGAAGAGCTGATTGCAAGGTGTGCACTTACAATAGGCTTTCCGGTTTTTTTCCATACATAAATGGAAACAGACAAAAATGTGAAAGTAAAAATAAGTCAGTAAAGAATACCAAAGTGTCTTCATGTTGATTCTCTTCCTTTCTACATCACAATCTGAGAACAGTCATTTTTATACCATGAGGTCCCAGCGAGGCCTAATAAATGGCGAGTTCTGCATTAGTAGATCACTTTAGGGCCCCAGTTTATCTTAAAACCCATTTTAAAGCACCTGCAGACATACATTAGAAAAAAATATCTCCTGTAACATAATATTTACAGTACGATAATAAAACTTTGGTTAAAATCTTGCTATTTTTGAAACTTGAAAGTTGTAATTCATGATATCCTATAGAAAATACAATTTTGCCTTTGATTTTCATTAGATAATTAATATATCTAGAAATTATAAGCAAAACAATCATTTAATTTGTGCCATTTTGAATAACCAATAGCAAAAGAGGTGGGGATGTATTGAGTGCAGGGCAGTAGACAAGTGTGACTTGCAGACTGGATATTAGGAGGCACAGCTTTGGTCCCAGCTGCACAGTTAAATCACCACTGTCACTGCCACCACTCCCTCTAAAAGCACCATTTGTCCAGAGTACGGTCACACAGATTGCTTTTCATTAGATACTGCATTTTAGACAAGATATGTAGCCTTACTTCTTTTAACTCTGAAACTGAGGAACAGAGAACAAAGTAAACACACACCTTTGCACACTCAACCACAGGAGGAGTTAGTGCAAGATGAAGGTATTATTTCAAGGCAATGGGAAAAAATAAATCATTTCAAAATGGCATTGTAACAATTGGTCAGTTATCTATAAAAAATAAAATTAGATGGCCACCTCAAATATGATTCAAAAACAATTCTGAGCAGACAAAAAAATTAGACATAAAAACTGCAGTTGAAAAACTTTTAGGAGGAACTTTTGTGACATGATGTCAGAAAGAATATTGTCATTAAAACTGGGAAACAAATGCAAATATATATAAATAAAAAATATAAATGCCATCAAAGCAACAATAATGACATAAAGTAAAAAACTCCTGTGAGAAAAATTTTCAATTCATCCAATGAAAAAACTGTTAATTATCTTGAAATATATAAGTTCCTGAAAAAATAAGCAAAAATTCCAAACTCAAAATGAAATTGTGTGATATAGACAATACCACACAAATTAAAATTTAATGAAAAGACATGCAACTTTAGTCATAATTAGAAAATTCAAAAATTAAAACATCTGATAATTTTCATTTCTTAAAGTGACAAAAACAACTTTTAAAACTATATTGGTAATAAGGTATGAAGAAAGAAATTCTTTTTTTTTTTTTAATTCTCAACCAAGGATATTTTTTCATTGATCTTAGAGAGAGAGGAAAAAAGAAAGAGCAATATCGATGTGAAGGAGAAACATTGATTAGTTGCCTCCTGTACATGCCCAGACCAGGGATCCAACCCATAACCTAATTAGATATGTGCCATGACTGGGAGTTGAACCCACAACCTTTTGGTTATGGGAGAATGTTCCAACCAACTGAGCCACACCAGCCAAAGTTGAAGAGAAATTCTTACAAAAATTCCTTAGTTTTCATTTTAATACAATAAATACCAATAGATAAAACTCATATAAAATATGGCTCCTTAGGGTCTTCTATAATTTTTAAAAGAACAAAAGTGTCTTGAAACTGAATTGTTTGAAAGTCACCGATTAGCGTAAAGGTCTATTACAATGATCTCTGCCTTTTATTAAGAAGAAAGAAAATACCAATGTCCCGTTATTTTTAGCAATGTGAGGTTGAAGGGTTGGAAAATGCAGAGTATTTCTGACTTAACACAGTTAGTTTTACAGATAAACTATTTTTCACTTGGTGAACTGTCACAATTAGTAATGTCAGTTTGCAAGGAGAGAGCATTTGTTTTTAATTCATGGTAATTAATTCCATTCCTCTCATATAAAATAAACCGCCAGTGGGAATAGTTGAAAGAGGGCTGTAAACAAAAACAATTCTTGTTCTGATCGTGTTTTGCATGTCGTCTGCGTTAGATCAGCCAGCTGAAGCAGTATTAATGCTTCTCACCATCAGGTTGTGTGTGATATGGTTAAACAAGCTTGAAATTACTACGACATGGCACTTCAAAAGAACATTTGAAATGTTCGCAAATGCTACATGTACAAGCATCAAACTTTCTTCAGTTAAAGAATGCTGTGGATAATATAGGAGATCAAGCTTGTCATGCATATAAGCATAAAATGATACCATGCAGCCTAATAGTATATCGTTAATTCTATCAGATCTAATTTTTACATAAAAATTGACCCGAAGCTCCTCCCTCTGTCTGTTGTTAACAATATCCTTATTGACTTGTAACAGAAAAATGTAAAATCACTGGGATGCTATGAACTTTAGTGAATTTACACTTAATCTTATTTCTCTACTTAAAATTTGTTCTTTCATCCTCGGATGTTTGTTCAAATGCCCTGTGTTTAATTTCACTAGCCTTTGAAACACGTATTTGGCCATTATTCTTCTGAAGAATACGTGGATGAGTATAAAGGAGTTATAAATTGGACCATAATATTGCACACATTTTTGGTATCATTAAAAACCCCCAAGATGAATTGTGAGCTATTTTAGAGGAAGAGGAAAAACATGACTAACCCTATAATTACAAATTGCAATATTTTTAAGTCATTGATAAGATATTCCTTCTCATTTTTGTTTAAATTTAAATTTGGAGGCAGTTAGGCTCTGCAGCCTCCTCTCAGCTCTTTGAGCCCTGAGACACCATGTGCATCCTTAGAATTCCACATTGTCCGGAGTCCCAAGTCACATGAAGGGGCCAAGTGTTGCCTCTCCAACTGACAGGGCCGTATGAGCCCAGCTTTCAAGTCATCTCACCTTTAATGCCTAATGTATGAATGCAGAAGCCTTACAATGATTTCCATAGCCAATTAGTTAGGTAACCCCAAATCTTTCAAGTCTTCCTTTATGAGTCTCCAGAAACACACACAGTAGAGACAAGCCACGCCCTTGTGCACTGATTCCCTGATCCGTGGAAACTGTGAGTATAAAAACCTTAGTTGTTGCTTTATAGCAGTAAGTATAGATTGTCTGGTTACACATCAGTAGCTATCTGGAAGACATTAGTTCCCTAAAATACTTTTTGTCACTATGGGTGAGTTGAATTTGTTTCCCCTTTGTTCCTACATCTTCAACTTCACACATATAGCAGAGAAATGCAGAGCCTGTGATTATAGTCTCTGAATTCTACTAAAAATTTAAGAATACATTCTCAGAAAGTGATTATGAAAAAGCCAACAGTCTCAGCTTCCCATACATCTTATCACCATATCTCCCATTCAGGCCACAGGACTGATAGCATGCTGGGTAGTGTTAATAAATATAAACAAATACATGGGACAGTATATTAAACTAGCAATGCAGTCATTTGTAAAGCCCTAAAGATCATGCCCAAAACCCTTTAAAAATCTGAAGCCATACTTAAAGGATTTCCCAGTATATCATAGCATACTCTTCTCAAAGATGACACTTATTCTTATTTCTCTAACTAAAAATTGTTATTTCATCCTTGGAAATTTGTTCAAATGCCCTGTGTTTAATTTCGCTAGCCTTTGAAACACTTATTTTGCCATTATTCTCCTGAAGAATATATGGACAAGTACAAAGGAGTTAAAAACTGGACCAAAATATTACATACATTTTTGGTATCATTACGAATCCCCACGATGTCATATTTTGTCTTGTGAACGAGTCATATTTACACTGGAGAAATTCTAACAATTGCCTAAAGCTGTCATTCACCTCTTGTGGAAAAGTGGCTGCAGATCAAGTACCACATCGTCCTCCTGTGACACTCACCCTGAGTTGTGTCATGTGCCGAACAAGCAGTAAGAGTGTGTTCTATAGTGAAGCTATAACTGAATGATTTGAGAAAAGCTCAAAACACTGACTATATGTAATTGCTTATCTTTGTTAATCAAGATTTTTCTCAATTTTGTACCTGCGAAAAATAAAAGCAAAAGGATACTTTGGAGACTGAACTTAATATGAAGGCAACATTTTTATGCATAAGCCTTAGTCTTCAACTTTTATATTGATCAAAATCCAATCATTTAATTAAATCATTTCATATAAATCATAGGTAATAAAATTGATTCTTAAGTATGATTTTATTGCTTTGATTTAATTTCTAGGTAAAGAGTCTACCATTTGGTAGAATAGGAGGTTTCCTTTTGCTAACAAAATGAACATCTGTGATCTAATTTCCAAATTTTATTTACTGTGTTTTTGTGGTTTTGGTTCTGTTTTGTTTTCTATAGGACAAAAATGGCTAGGGATTTCAGAGTCCATTAGCTGGAAATCAAATCAATAAAAATTTTAAAATAATATAGTACTTTTATTTTCAATATTGAAGACATCTGCATAATTAAGGCACTATTTAAATGAATAAGTCAAATGGCTAGATTGTAGTCTGATTAACTTAAACATTGTGTCATTCATACAAAAAAATTAAAAAGGAAAACTAACATTACATGGATTGCTACAGAACTGTTTTAGTCAATTGGCACACTAATAGTCTTGATTGTTTTGGAAATTTTGTACTAAGTATTTCTTGTGTTATGCCTTCTTTATATAATAACTACTAGTACTGCTTATTATTATTATTCTAGTATTTATAGAGTGCTAATCCTGTAATCAATAACTAGGAAGGGGTTTGAGATTTTAGCCTTTTGTAAGCTCAGTTAACATGCTTACCAGTTGAAACATGGGATTCCTAACCCAGAGAAAAGGGACATCATTACTCAGGACACAGCAGGAAGCACGGGCTTCATGTTCACATTAGTTCTCCTTGCCTCACAAGGGTCATGGGAACCATGTGAAACAGCTCATGTGTGTACTGCACTGTGTGTACTGCACTGTGTGTACATATGAAAGAACCCTAAGTTTATAAAACCCTGATCTTTTAAAGCTAACTCCTAGCCAAGAAACTCAATCTTTCCACAGAAGGAGGCATTATCTTTATTACACTGGTCAGGAAATAAAGTTTTCCTTTTCCTTGAAGGAAGATTTGATCTCTATGATATGTGATTCTATCTAGCTCTATTGTGTCTCTGATATATGGTTCATATAAGGGCATCAATGACTCTTGCTCAGAAGATGTGCAGAAACATGAGATACTCTTATTATAGAATTCTCTCCCCAAACATGTCCCAGGTAACCTTCTAAATAGTTTATATACAATAACTTGGTTCATCCTCACAAGGCTCTGTGAGGTAGTTTTGAATCTTGTAGGAAATTTATAGGGAAGATGAAGTAACTTGCCAAGGCCAAAAGGCTGTACAGTGGTGGAACCTTGAGTTGAACTCAAGAATTCTCTAATTACAGATACTAAGCCATTATACTGTATTAATTCTTTAAAGTAGCTAGCAACTTAGCAATAATCATCATAACATAAAATGTTCCCTTAAGAAAAAAATCGTGGTCAAGCTGAGTTCATTTGCTCTTGCCCCCAACTCAGACACTTGGTTGATCTTCTGAAAAATAAACTGAACATTCAATGGAATCTTAGCTTATAGGAAGTTTAGAAGCCAAGGAGTACAGAAGACACTCCACAATAGGCAATAAAGAGATGTTATAGGTTGAAGGGGAAATACCCGTGCATGACACCTGCACCCCTGAAGAGCCTGGTCAAAGATCGCAGCTTTGCAGCTCCCTTCCCTCCAGGAGCTGGGAACTCCCGGACGTGGGCCAGGATGATTTGGATGCACAAAGTCGGGGACATCCGGGCTACACACACACAGGGAGCAGCATGCCCACAGCTGCAGCAGCAAATACCAACCAGGAGAGTGTCAGAAAGAGAGAGGGATTCCATCTGCACCTTCGTTGGGTGGAGGAGGCAGGTCATGGGCAGCTGTGACTGTGAGACTCTTGGCTTTTGGGAGAGGTGGTGTGTATGCAAAACCAGGCAGTGACTCAGTGTTGCAGTGGGAGTGCCCAGAGGGGTTTTTTGAAAGGGGTGGTGAGGTGTGCTGGGCAGGGACCCCATGCACTGCTACTCTGCCAGCAAGGAGAGAGGACTGAGGATGCAGTTTGCAACCACCGAGTTCAGTTGGGCAGGGAGATCAGAATGTGATCAGCCTCACACAGTTGACAGGGTGGAGGCCGCACAGAGTGGAGAGTTCAGGACTGTCAGCTATGAGGTCACTAGGCTAGGAACAGAAAGGGTTGGAGTTGAGTATCTGAGATTATTTATAGCAACACAAAGGCGGCCCTTTTCTCTCAGAGATGGAACCTACAGGAAGGGAAGGTCATACACAGCTACTTCTTCCTGCAGGTTTGCAAGCACCACCAAAGGGTAAGATAGGGCAGGTCAGTCTCAAGAACCCC
>PVKM010009640.1:0-36429 GCA_004027735.1 Carollia perspicillata
CTTCTTCTTCTTCTTCTTCTTCTTCTTCTTCTTCTTCTTCTTCTTCTTCTTCTTCTTCTTCTTCTTCTTCTTCTTCTTCTCCTTCTCCTTCTTCTTCTCCTTCTTCTTCTCATTTTATGTGAAATAATCTCATTATGGTTGAAGCCAGTTTTGATCTCAGCTTCAGGTTTTTCTACTTGATAGGATGAATAAGAGAAGATTCCCTGAGTGCTTTGGAAGGGCTTTGGGCCCTGCAAATCTGCTAAAAGGGAAGCCTCAAAGTTTTAAAATATAGAGAGACCAGGCAGCCGAGGGGTGTTCCCAGTGAAACTAATGAGTCCTGATGGCAGAAGGTTCGTCATTCCTGGGCTGATTTACAGGAGGTCTGACCCTCAAGGATGTTCAGGAGCTGCTGCCCAATGCTTCTCTGAGCATCTTTGTCCTTGGACTGTTCTCCTACAAGCACTTTCCATTTCATGGTGTTTTATGTTATCTGCTTGCATAAATTCCACCTGCTAGTGGGAGAAGGATGCAAAAACTTTAAAGGATCGCTTGCACTCCTAGCATTCAGATAATGTATATTATCTTGGCAAATATGCTATGTGTGTGTGTTTCTGATTCATATTTACCCATTCAAAAACTTGATTGTGCTGTATAGTTTTATATCCCATTATATGAACTCATAACTGTATTATGAACATCTCTACATATTACTAAATATATTTCTGAAAGCTTTAAAAACTGCTCTTGGGTCTTGAAAATGCTTCCAGGGTATTCTGGTGCCCCAAGGAAGGTACTTAGGGAGGAGGCCGATAATTTCCTACTTTAATTAATTTAAAAAAATCTATTTCTTGGTATCCCTTCTAGATTTAATCTAGAAAAGTGGATCAATGATTCCGGAGGCTGAGTTGCTAGGCTGCATTCTCTCTACGTCGTATGAAGACAAATTTTCTCCAGGCAATGGGTTTATAGTTTGCAGGGATCAGCTACCCACGACGACCCATGGAAGAAATGCATCTGCAGCGTCTGCGAGCCGGGCCACAGGTTTCCTGGATCCCCCACCTCTGCTGCCTGCCTGGGAGATAAACTTAGGCATGCCATTTAGCATCTCTAATTCTCCTTTTCCTCATTTGTAAAATGAAAATAATAACACAATCTGTTTCACAGCATTGCAGTCAGAAATAGATGGCTTAATTCTGAATTGAGATAGCAAGTCCTAGGGACTATTACTGGGAGTTTACAATTTTTGTACTTACCTTATTTAGCCTAACAGTTAAAGAAAAACAGGAATTCAGGATTCAATAGGCACATTTTTATCTCTGCCCACTCGATCTACCCTCCCTTAGAATATCTGCATGCTTTAGACTCTCACCATGTCTAAATCCTCATAATTCCCACAGAGCCAACAGACCTTTCCATAAATGATTTCATAATAACTTGTCTACATGTGATTTCTTCTGCTAGAATGCTCACCCCCTCGCTTCTTCACCCACCTGCCAAATGCTTGCTCATCCCTAATATCTCCTCCTCTGCGGAGCCTTTCCCAAATCTCCAAAGAGTTGTTGTTCCCATCTTTGCACTCCCACAACACCATTTTTAAATCAATTTCCCTAACTTAGCACTTGCCGAGGTATATTTATAACTGATCTATCTGCATGCTGATTCTCCTACCAGAGTGTATGCTTTTTTTGATGGGGGAGGGTTCATGAATATGTCTTTGTCATCTCCAAAGAGCTCAGTAAACATTTAATGTGGAAAAAAACCAACAACTATCGGCTATACATTTACCCCAGCATTTGAAAATACATGAGCTTTTAGGAGTCTGAAGGGCAGATGAGTTCCCCTGCTTGGCTCCCCATGTGTTCAGGGCTTAAAAAAAAGCCCCCAGCGGAGTCAGAAGGAAGGGTTCCATTGAGCACACACCTAATTACAGTCCTCACTTGATTTTCTCTTATAAATGACAACCATCAGATGCCAAGTTGTGGCAGAATGACATCTGGCTCTTTGGCAGACACCCCCAGCAACAGCGATAATGACTTTGGAGATGGCTCTGGATATGTAATGCTGTTAAGTTTGTTGTCTGGATTATATTATCGCCTTCAACATCTTTTCCCATTGTCCTCTAACTCCCTTCTGATTCTGATTCTGTGAAACCCGGACCCATTTATCCACATTTGCCCGATGCCCTTCATGGCCTGACATGCCCATCCTTTAATCTGCCTCCATCAGCTCCCGCACATTTTTAGAGAGTCGTGAGTGTATGTGTTTCCATAAGCAACTCAAAAGGGAAGATTTTTGTCATCTGGGAAAAAGTTCTTTAGTGCTAGACCAAATTACATTTTCTAAGATGACCACATTTGGGGCTCCTTTCGAAATCATGCTATATAAAGAAAAAAATGCCTCAGTGACTACATATGCTTTGAATTTGAAACCAATATGCAACGCTTCATTAGCTCCCAAGATGAACTATAAAAAGGCAGGGGTTGCAACATAACAGTCTTGCCTCTGACTGAGAAAAATATATACATTTTAATTTTTTCCTAGGCATTAAAAACAAAGCCTTTATCTGAAATTTCATCCTGTTTTCAGAAATGATGCATTTAAATTCAGTCCTGAGTTCTTCTTCTTTCTTCTTTGTTTCTCTCTCTTTGCCACGTTGAAAGAGGAGGCCAAAATGGGACAGCAGAATGGTATGAGAGATGAAATCCCCCCGGCTTTCTCTTTGTACCAGTTGGTTATTGTGATTTTGGAAGAGACTACAATTAATCAAGTAAGATACATACTCATATATTAATACATATTAAGAGAAATGTTAGAATCCAAATGGTAGTTCATTGTAGCAAGTAATGATAATAAAAATTCTTATAATGTAAGTCAGCCCCTGCTTAAGAAGGGCTGAACTGTTAACTTCATTATATGGGTATTTTGACTAATTTTTTGCTTACAAAATAATGGCAATCCTTACAAATGAAAAAAAATCACATTATCTAGTGTTTTGACTTATTGGGGAAACATTAATGTGTAGAACCAATGCATTTATCATGCTTAATTGGAAGTTAATGAAACAATTTTTATAGAGCCTGTATTTTTACTTTTAAAAAAAACTTAGGCACGCCACCTTAAAATGTTTTACATCTATTTAAAACGCTGATGGAAATCATAGATATAGGATAATGAAATGTCAAATGTAAAATTAAAAGGGGAAGGATAATTATTAGGACTGTCTACAATAATTTTTAATGAGGCCATGATACCTGCAATTCTTCAAAATTCTGGAGTGCTGTGTGGGGAATAGGAAGGTCCATGGTTCAAATACTGTGAGTTTTAAAATACCATGTGTTTTGCTTGTTTTCATGGAGGAGACAAAACAGTGGACATCATTACATAATGTTCTGGAGGTGACAAAATGGTTTTTATTTATTGACTAGCTTGATAAGAATAAATAATGAGATCTTTCCAAAAGTTGTCTGTCTTTAGCCCGTTTCCTGTGCCTTGGTTAACAAAACTTCAACTCCCATAAATATATCGATGCCTCCATGTAAGGTGTGAACAGATGCTTTATCTCTACATTGTGTGCATAAATGTACATTCTGAGATGTAAATTGATCAAACTGTAGAAACAAATCATTTAAGATTTGTGCAGTGATTAATAACAGAAGCCAGTAATCAAATCTCCCTGCCACCAGCGCATCTGTTACAGAGAGATTCTAGTTTGCCCTATTATGCAAATGTGCAATAAAACAAATACATTACTTAATTTAGCAGCTGGTTCAAAAACATTATTTTAGGTGATTTCTTTATGCCTTGTGTACTTTTGCCATAGATGGTGGTTAATGTGAACTAATTCAGTTGTTTATGAGATGAGCGCTTCCACATAAAAAAATAGCCTTTGGGAAAGTTGTTTTGACCCTCATATCTGAGACCCAGACGCTGCAGCCAAAGCTTTGGGAAATCACGGCTTTCAGGGCCTCCACCGGAGCAGCCCGGGTCCTCACAAGGTTTACAATTTCAAGCTCACTTGAGTTCTGTGTTTTTGAGGGTGGAGGAAAATCCTGTGACATGTGCTAAAACTTGATAGATTTGGGTTTTCGTTTTTTGTTAAAGCTGCTTTTGATATGTCAAAAACAATTGGGACACGAAAAAGACACCTAACAGGAACATTGGACAGTATGTTCTAATGTTTTTCGGGTGAAAGTAGGATCTCATGGAATCAGTTAAAACCAGCTAATTAGCTTGCATATAAAAAAGTAAAACACTTGTCTCTCATGAGTCTAAAAATTGCATGCAAACCCACATGCAGGTGAGATGGATTCTTGCTGAGTGTTCAGAGGGCACTTTTTGTGTAGAGTAGGTAGTGGCCAAACTTGTGTTTGCTGCTCCAGTCAAGGGAGATGGGAAGAGAACAACGGCATCAAGCATGATCACCCCAAGCACCATGGGCTCTTCAGGGGCTAGACAGCAGCAAGGAAAAGAGCGGCTGGAGGATAAGTAATACGTGACTGTAGACTTTTAAATTGGTTGGAGACTGTCACCATACCCAGGACAGAAAGTAGATGAAAAGCTATCTATATGTTTACTTATTTATTTATCTCCAGTTCGTGTTCAGGATCTTTCATTTAATATGCAGGTTCTCAAATCCCTTTCATTATGGGTCCATAGGCCAGTTTCAATGGACCTTTAAATTAGTTGTTTTTAATACCCACCTTCTCCAATGGCCAAAGACTATAACTTAAAGGTTCAGAATTACCTATATGCTCTCATGGTTAATAGTACAATACTTATAATCAACATGTGTTGATTCAAATAATCAACATTTGTTGAAAACTCAAATACTGACTCCAAAGTCCATGTTCACAAGTATATTCCTTGTTTCCTAAAGCAAAGTTAAATTTCAATAAGAAACCTGAAGAGAAAAAGAAATTGTGGAGTGTGTCTTTAGCACCTTACAAGTAAGAAGGAGAAAGTTCGGTATTTTAAATAAATAGTTGCATGTTATACCGAGTAAGTGAGGCAATACCAAAGAGAGAAATCAAAAATTAACCTAAAAAAAAAAAGAGACAGATTTAAGACACTTGATGGGGTTGGGGGTGGCTTTTGGAAATGTGGATTACCCAGCAGAGAGACTGTATAATTCAGGGTTCTCCAGAGAAACAAAACCAATACAATGCGTAAGTACATAGAAAGAGACTGACTATCAAGGCAATCGATCACGTGATTATGGAGGATGGTGAGTCCCAATCTGCAGTGTGGGTCAGCAGGCTGGAGACCTTGGAGTGCAGGGTCAGATAAAGTTCAAAGGCAGCCTGCTGGAGAATTCCCTTTTGAACAGAGCGGCCAATCTTTTTGTTCTGTTCAGGCCTCAGTGATTGAATAAGGCCCACCCACATTATGGAGGGCGATTTGTTGTACTCACAGTTTACTGATTAAATGTTAATTCCAACCAAAAATGCCCTGCAAATTAACCAAGTTCATATTTAGGACATCAGAAAATTAAGCTGCATCAAAAGAAAATAATAATTTTTTGAAATAGCTCCATATGTGAAATTTCAGAAAAAAAAATCACCATAAACAAAATTAGGACTCTGACTATCTTATCCTTATTTTACAGTTTAACATTTTTTTTTATACTGTGATTAAATTCAGGATAGAGAACACAAATCTCTATAACTACCAAAGTATTTCAGTGCTTGGAACCTCTAAAGGCCCTGACTTCAGGCCATCGCTGGGAATTTTGAACCATCATTATATGAATATTTTCTGCCCAACCCTTTATAAGTTATAATGAAAGTAAATTGAATTCATTTGGCAAATATTAGGACTGCCAACAGTATTCTAACTTTCTGTAGGGATCACAAGAGCAACAAAGCATAACATGCAAAAGCAGAGTGCTGAAGTCAGAAAGGTTCGTTTCCTAAATCTCTCCAACATTTCCTATCGGTGAGATTCTTGGCAAGCTACGTAACTCTCTAGGCCACAGATTCCATATCTTTAAACTAAAGGTAGCCAAGCCTGTTTCCTAGTGCTATCATGAGGATTAAAGGAGTTAAAGCATTTGGAACTTCGGGCATAGTGTCTGACATATGATAACTCAATAAACATTGTTCTTCTGATAGCCGCAGGATGAAGAAAAGGAGTTGGAGCAACAGGCATGATTGCAGCACCAACTGCATCCATGCTCCCTACGTGTTGCACACTGAATATTCTTGTTGAGGAGTCCACTGACTTAATAGTGACATCACTGAAGAACACTCATTGACGGTGTGCCCTCTGTTTTTGGAAGCCATAGCAACCATATTAAAATATACTCAAATCCCATATTAAAGAAAAACTTGGGGGGTAAAGAGGTTAGAAAGTTTTTGCTTTTTTGATAATTTTCTTTTTAAAAATATTTGGCTCTAATTTGCTATTTATTGACTTAGAATTTTAGGAATCTTATGAATTTCTTTATAGTAAGAAAATATGAAGTTTTATAATGAAGTAGAAGTTTAATAAAATTTAAATTTCATGGTTAATAAAGTTGTCAGTAGCCCTGGCTGTTATGTCTCAGTGGATTGAGTGCCCACCTGTGAACCAAAGTGTTGCTGGCTTGATTTCCAGTCAGGGCACATGCCTGGGTTGCAGGCCAGGTGCCCAGTAAAGGGCATGTGAGAGGCAACCATATGTTGAGGTTTCTCTCCCTCTGTTTCTCCCTTCCTTCCCCTCTCTAGAATAAATAAATAAAGTATTTTTAAAAAGATTCTCTCTTAAAAAATAAAGTTGTGAATATATTTTGTTGTAGACACATTACTAAACTTTAAAAAAAATGACTGCCGCTTTATTACATATTTTGGACTCAGTAAAGTTTCTGTACAATTTATAAATTTTCATAAAAGTTCACAGATCCCAGGTATTATTTCTATACTACATAATGGTTAAAATTTTCTTGCATAAGTTTTAAGTTTTCCAGAAAGATGGATGATGATAATAGATAGATAGATAGATAGATAGATATAAAGTCATGTTTCCATCATTAGTTAAAATGCCTTCATAATTTTTTATTTTTAATCATGAAACATTTCAAACACATAGAAAAGTATAAGAATAATGAACTATATTGAATTTATTTCATCTCCCATCTTATTTCTAAGTTAATATTCATTCTTACAGAAGTATATTCACTAACCCATTTTTATTTGGGTATATGGTTGAGTGCTAGGTTGGCTAAACATAAATTTCTAGTCTCAAAAATAATTTACCTAGCACTTTGAAGATGTAACTTCATCATCATCTGACCTGTTACCACAGTTGAAAAGTCTGCTGTCAATCTAATTGTTCTTTGACTGAGGAATACTGAAAGGGAGGTTTGCTCTTTCTTTTTGGTGTTCTGTATCAGTGTGCCTAGGTATGAAATGCATATGGAGAGAGCTGGGCTTCTTATACTAAAGACTCTAGTCATCCATCAACTCTCTACATTTTTAGACATTTTATTTTTAAATATTTGGTATTTTAAATATTTTAAATATATATGTATATATTTATTGTTGTTCAAGTACAGTTTTCTGCCTTTTCCCCCCACCTCAGCCCAGCCCCCAGCCCTCCCCAGTTCTCTCCCATTTCTACCCCCATTATTGTCCATGGGTCCTTTATAATGGTTCCTGCAAAGCCTTCACCCTTTTCCCCTGAAATTCCTTCCTTTCTCATATTCTATATTTTTATTTTTTGCTTCTTTCTGTTAATTTGCTCAGATTCATCTTCTAGATCATGAATATCTCCTTATATTTGTTTCATCTACTATTTAACTCTCCCTTTGATTTTTAACATCAGTGACAGAATTCTTTGTCTCTACATGTTCTATTTTTATCGACTTGAAACTTCTCTATTTATTATGGTATCTTATATTTGGAGAGTTCTTCTTTAATGTCTTTAATCGTTTTAGGCCTCTTTAATATTTTTCTCTTGGTAATTGCTAATCTGTAATCTCAAATTCCTAGCCCCTTGCGGACTTCGCTCACAGTGGATTATAATTTGTCTTTACAAACCCATTTTTCTCCTCTACGATAATCCCTTGAAACTTGCAGAGCAGTTTCTCATTTATCTCTGTCAGTTCCAAGGATTCCAGCTACAGGGATCAATTTTCATTTTTATTTCTTGGATGGGAGATTTCCCTGACCAGGCAAATATTGTAAATTTGAAACTGAAATTTACATAAGACCCATGCTTAGTGTCTTGAAGCCTCAAAAAAGGCTCCTTTTCAGCCAGACATTGGAGGGGACAACGCCCTTTGTTCCTGTCTCTAGGATGGTGGGTGGATTCCTTTTTTTTCTAGATCACCCTTTCACGTTCTCAGAGCTAAACTTCCCTCTTAGTGCTGATACTCTGCATCACATGGGTCTGAAGCTTCACCTTTCTCTGATGAGAAACTAAAATTCAACATATTGTGTTAATTGAATATTAACCCCACTTTGGTCAGCCTAAATACATGTTTTCTAATTCTTCTTTGCTCTTAGCATCTGAAAATTTCCATGTGTGTATGCCCATTCATCTGACATTTACATATTTTTGTCTGTCAAAATGAGCAGTTTTAAAAGCTTATTGTTGGAGGACATGTATTTTGTCAGTGTCTTGGGCTTTACTGTGTCCTCTCAAATGATATGCTGAAACCCTAATCCCCCAGATGATGGTATTTCGAGATGGGGATTTAGGGGTCCTCCTGGTAGCAGCACTCTAATAAAAAGAGACCCTAGAGAGCTTGGGCTGTCTCTCCTCGCTGTGTGAGAACACAGTGAAGGTGGCTGTCTGCAAGCCAGCAAGAAATTCCTAGCCCGAACCAGACAGGCTAGCACCCTAATCTAGACTTCCAGCCCACAGAACCACGAGAAAATAAATTACTTTTACTTAAGCCACCCAGCCTTCGATATTTTGTTAGGGCAGTGTGAACAGGCTAAGTTTATCAGCCATCTTTCTGAAACATTGGGTCCCCAATCCCTTATTTGTTCAATTAATATTAATGAGTTTTAAGGGAAAAGAGTCTTGATGCTTTTACTTTTAAATCAACAACTGGGGCTCCTTACCCTGAATGCTTTGTTTGACTGTGCCTGGATTCAAATAAACCGCAGTACCTGAACAAGTAACAGACCATAATTTTTTAATTCAGGTGGAACAAGTAGTTCGATTCATGTTAATCTCAAATGGACCACAAAGTAAAGAATAAAATTTAGAAGGATAGCTAAAAACAAAATGCATTTACTGTTTCCAGCAAAGAAAACCAGCAAGCAGCTTCTATATGAATAAAAACAATCGACAGAAGCCTAATACAGCAAAAATTCCCGTCAATATTGGAAATAAAAACCTTGAGGGAGTGTGTATAATTAATAAAAAGGATGGGCTATAATTATTGTGGTAGGTATAAATTATTACCAAGAGTCCTCCAGCTAATTTGAAGGACCTTTGGCTTTTATGCAGCTATAGTTAAAAATGAGAAATTTACTGCAGTAAAATATGTAGTATCTATCGCAGCCTTAAAACAAAGAAATCTACTGGATGAAAACAGTATAACCCTGAAGCACCCTGATGCACTGTAAATAATCCAGGCTCAACTGTGTGTGCAGAAAAAAGTAAACAAAACAAAGCAAAAAACTTAGCTTATAATTCATGTAGGAGTGTGTTCTTGCCTCATGACCAAAAGGCTTTAAAAGTGCCTTTTCCGTGTGTTTCAGAGGCTGATATTAATAAAATTACTTGGTAATTTGGCTACTGTAATTTGCAACCTCTTGCCATTGGCTGGGTCACAGATGTCCTCCTCCTTTCTTTTTAAACACTTATCGGTTCAACAGAGTAAGTGCTGACTTTATAAATAAGCAGAGAGAGCACTAGCTTCCAGCCACTTCCATACTGGGAAGTAAGCAGAATAACTTAACGAAGGATGTGAAAAGGGGAAGGGGGGAGGTCTGGGATTGTGGTCAAGCAGATAATGGAATGAATACCCTAGTTAAGCATGCCAGACATATTCATTTAAAAAAAGCCTATAGGTCACCAGAAACCACAGGAATGGCATATTGAGTTGACCCCATAATGAAGGGAGAAAACATAAGTCAGGAACATCTCAGGCGGAAAGCGTTCCTCTAGGATACACTATTATTCTTCTGATTCATGCTTCAATAGGCATTTCACACTGATGACATGGACTAACTCTCTATTCAGTGTCACAAGTTAAAGAGCAAAGAATATGACAGATCAGAGAGTTGGATGAAGCTCCCACTGTTGCAAAGACTACTGTGGCCATCACTGTACCTCGGCCAAGCTAGAAGAGCAGGGATTTCCACACAGCAGCATCGGAATTGGCTGATACTAAGAGAATCCATCACTTTTAAGGACATCACATACCCCGATGACCTTCTGCCTATCATTTCTCAAGCTAGGCAGTTAGTAACCAAGGAAGGAAAAGTTAAACTCCCATCATAACACTATCACTAGACACACATGTGCATTTGTGCGCGCGCGCGCACACACACACACACACACACACACACACACACACACACACTAATGCCCAATGGAAGCAATGACATATTGTGTTTTCTTTCCTTCTAAACTCTGGTTCTTCATAACATCTCCAGATATTTATATGGAAGTTATGTCTAAATGTCACCCAGGGTCCTCTGTTAGCATTTTTTCTTGCTAACAGTGTCCCAATTTTGTTTGGGGCAGAGGATACGTATCCCTAGGCAATAATACATGAGTTACAAAGCTAATCATGATAATCATTTCTGTTACTTAAAAAATTCCTAGGAGTTGTCATGTGAGCTCTTCTCACTGAGACCTAGAGGAAAAACTGCTATGCAGGTTTCTAGGTAAGAGAAAACACACACAACTGGCGTCACTTTTCCGTGTCCTGCAGACCTCTTTCTGGGACACCGCATGGCAGCTGGCACTGCTGCAGTCATTTGTGATCATGACAGAAAGGGAACGAGACTTCAGGAGACACGGACCTAGACATCACTGGGCTGCTGATGGAACAGCAGCATTAGCTGACCTCTGGTCTTCCTTCAGATTCTGTAGGATAAACAAATTCTTATTTGTTTTAACAACAGTTAGAACAATTTTCTGTTACTTGCAGCCAAATCATTCTCATAGCTGATGCAAAATACAGGTCCAGCACAAATAACACTCCCCCTTTTTATTACAAAATCTTTTATTACAAAATCATAAGCATGTAATTCTGTGACATAACAATATCACACTCGAGCACACCATATGCATTTTAGGTGAAATGTTCAAATTTAAAACTATAAATTATTATACCCATATTATTACCCTACCATCCACATTCAAGCAGGCCTTACTTCTGCTAGACCTTGTATATAGCATCACTATTTAATGAGCCTAATACCTAGTTACCATTAATAAGCACTCAATATTTTATTTTCACAATAGCCCCAGTATGAAGGAAGTAGGTCACTTCAAACCCCAGTTTTACAGGTAGGGAAGTCAAGACAGTCAAATTTACTGACTTACCTTGTTAGCATGTGACAGAGCCAGAACTGAAGCTATGCTTGATGTCACTCTCTCTTTGCTTATTCTTTCATTCATTTATTCAACTAACAGACTTTTGAGGATCTAATGATATATGGAGTAGAAACACCTGTGCCCCAAGTATATGAATATTAATAATTTGACAGTTTGAACTGTCAAGGACCTCACAGTCTAGTGAGTTCATAGTCTTTCAACTCTCAGTTCAGCAGTATTTTAATTTACCAACCTACCCTCTAGCTGATAGCTATAGTCATGTGAGCTATGGGTTTTTTAAGTCTAAATGCAAGTGATTTCAAGGGCATTTGTCTAATCAAAAGATATATCTTTCATCTGTTACTTGGACATGAATGGAAATTTCCAGCATAATTTCAAAGCTAGAAATTTCTGAACAGTTCATCCTTCCTTCTGCAAAGACAGAACTGCTCATTTTTTCCCTCTAATGTTTCATCTCCATGACTGTTGCATCGAGAGAGTGGGAGACAGTCACACGACTGTAGGGTCAGGAAACCAAACGCATAGTAACACATCATAGGGTGCAATTTAATAGAAGGTTTGAACATGTAGGTGTGAAAATTAGGCCAAGAAGATGCTACAAAACATGGAAATATTCTGAGCTCAAACGCTAACTTAAATAGAGGATCAAAATATTGTACCAAATTCAGAAGCCTTGGAGAGCAATAGAATATGCTAATGAAAGAACCTGTAACATGCAGAAAATACTCAGAGAATAAATTGTGCGAAGAGCCAAGGGACTGGTAATGGCAAAGAAATATTTTCAGTGAATTAATCAATCAGCCACCCAATTAATTGACTAAGAATAGTGTCTTAAAAACTATTGAGTGCTAGATGGAAGAGCAAGACAGAAGAGAATTGAAAGACATCACTTTTTAGTAGGGCTACAGTCCAACTGGGGCTACAGATGGGGAAAAGAGATCCTAACACATATGGAAAAAAATTAGAAAGTATTTAAATGGCATGGAATGCAATGCCAAGAGATTAGAACCAAGAGATGTTTCCGAACTAGAAGGGTATGACGTGTGGTAGAGAGAGCCCAGGACCTTGAATCTAGTTGCAGCTCTACAAACTTAATGACCAAAAAATAGCATTAACCTTTGTTTCTCAGGGAAGAGCTAATTTAAGAAACTAGCAAAATTTTTATTATTTCTAATATTTGTTAAATATTAGACATGAATAATACGTTACACTTTTCTGGAAGTTGAAGTAGTAGAATGTTTTACAGGGAAAAAAATGAAAAAACAGAAAAGATTCACATAATCCAGGAAATGAATGAGGTAAATCTTGAGCTCTAATTGTAATTCTGCCACTCATTAGTTCATTGAGCCTCTATCTCCTCTTCCAAAAAAACAGGAAAAAATGTATCCATCCAGTGACTCCCACAGGACACGAGGATGAAATCAAATTGTTCCACAAAAGCACATTCTCCTGGCTACAAAGATGCTGGACTAGCTGGAGGAATGGCATGAGCTGGAAGTTAAATGAGGATGATATAAAACCAGGGGATTGGTTGCTAGCAAAAGGAAAAATGCCAATTCTGGCTTTCATAACGTGATATCAGCACGGAAGCCTGAGTTGCCCAGCCCTACCACTGCCATTTTGCTATCATCCAATGGAACTCAGCCGGTAAGAGTGGAAAAAATAGTCCCCTCATTACCAAGTGAGGTAGATAATTCAACGTCTTAACTTCCATAAGCTCTATAGAATCCATCAAAAGAGAGACAAACATGCTGTATTTCCTCTGCTACCCAGGCACAGCTGTGCAATGTGATCTGCTGCCCCAGGTGCAGGCAAAAAAGAAGGTGCAGGGTTTGAGGAAAATTAAAAAATTTGTTTACTAGAAATGTATGACTATAAAACTGATTTAAACACTCTGCTTTTCATTATCACCATGCAACAGCAATTCTAAACAATGTAATGATGAACGATTCCATGTGAAAAAATTTCTTTTTGGTACAATTTCCAGTCACTGAGGTTTTGTTTGAGTTTTACTAATATATATGTGACTTTTAAATTAGCATATTTCATTACTTATTTGTTAATAAACACTATATTCTACATGAAAGTTACTTTGAAGAACTGCCAGTTACCCAATAGCCCCTGACACATGTAGACCCTTTGGTTCAAAAGAAATTTGCAATGGTTTGGCATCCTTCAAGTTCATCTCCAAGTGCTATGGTTCTATATAGTCCTGTGTTCACACAGTAGATAAATAATGATGGCACATGATTGTAAAATGAAGAAAAAGAACATACATTATTCAGGTCTGTCATTCTAGGTGACCACTTGAAATTGGTACAAGTCTTTAAAAGTTGTAAGAATGGAACAGAGTATGAAGTGCACATTGCTAGTAAGAATGAACCTCAGATCATACATGAAATAATTTACCAAATTTTAGTAACGTCTTTAAAGTTGAAATGTATTCTTTTTAAGCTGCTAATTATTTATTTTAAAAATAAAAGATGAATCAAGAAATTAATGACTATCACTGATTATTACATAACAATTACTGAAAATTATTTTGTCATATAAGTAAAAGGTGTTAAAATCGGTCCACTCTGAGGATAAAATACTCTGGGTACCCCAGAGGCGGAGAGTTCGAACATTCCCTAAGCACTGTCTTTTGGGAAGAAGGCTAGTGCTTTGTGTACCATCGATGGACTGCACTACTGAACCAGTGGCAGGTTTCAATTCACAACCAACTCTGCAGTAGGTCGTGTTCTATGACTGGAAGGAAACACATTCTCTGATACATAGTGCCTATCTTCCCTCTAGCCCCTTAAAACAAAGTCCAGGGCATTGCAAAGCTCTTCAACACAGCTTTTTAGACAGTGAGCAGAAAACACTACTGTATTGAAAGGTTGCTTTTGAGAGGTGATACAGAACTTACTCATTTTGTTTGGAAGCCACAGCTGTGAGGTTTCACTCAGGAACATGGGTCCAGCTGCTTTCTGAGGCCTGGATCTTGCTTTCCCACTTGGTTGGATAAGAGCCACCTGGGAAGTTCCCAGCGAGACAGAACCCTGGAAACGCAGGACTCCTGAGCCGATCCCCAAGGATTTCAATGAGAAGATTTGGGGTAGAGCCTAGAATCTGTGTTTCAAATGATCGATGATCCCATTTAAGTTATTATTTTTTTTAACTAAACTTTAATAAATATTGAGAAACTGATGACCTCAGAAAAGTGTAATGCTTTTTATAATTTTATTCCTATTGCCTGTTCAGACTTTTGATTTATCAAGTCAATACTTTCACATAAAGCATAAACAAACCAACACATAAATAAGAAAAGTAAGTGTTACCCTTCCCTTCCCCCCAAAGTAAAACAGGAGGACAAAATAATCGTAGCCTATGTGAACACCAATTGCTGTTTGAGGAGGTAATTCAGGGAAAGGCTCCTGCAACAGTGAAATGGTCTGAGAGTAAAGTAGCTTGCCAGTTTCAAAGGGAAGAGAAGAAATTTTATTTCGAGTTTGGTACGGTCTCAGTGTTTGTGCCCCACTCCCTGAAATTCATATGTTGAAATCCTAACCCCCAAGGTGATGTCATTAGGAGTGTGGGGGAGTCTTTTGAGAGGTAGGCAGGTCAGGACCGCCCGGCCTTCATAACTGGGATGAGTGACCTCATAGAAGAGACCCCATGGACCCCTCCCAGCCCCTTCTTCCACGTGGGGACCCAGTAGGAAGAAGGCTCTGTCTAGGAGCCAGGAAGTGGGCTCTCACCAGACTGGGAACTTGCTGGCACCAAGCCTTGGACTTCCCAGCCTCCAGAACGGTGAGAAATAGACTTCTGTTGTTTAGATTACCTAGTCCCTGGTATTTTAGTTTAGAAGGCTGAAAGGAATAAGACCAAATTTAATCAATATAATGAAATTCTGCCTTTGAATTCCACTTCTAACAGATTTTAGAAAGGCAAAAAAAAATCACATAATTTAAGAAGCTATAAATATAGACTAGAAATATACCTTTTTTCTTTAAAATCTTCTCATATTTACTTTTAGTAATAATGACTTTCATATGTGGTTTCCAGTTTAATTCAGAAACCTCTACGGAGCACCCATTAGGTGCCGGGCGGGGAGACAGAAGCCTCAGGGCTCTGAAGGAGCCTGGAGTCTGGTTGCAGAGATGAATGCACAGGGCTGCAGAGGCCCGCCTGGCACCAAGCTTCGCGGACACCAGGCACCCAGTGCACCACTGCTGGCCTCTTGCTGTGGTTCAGTGGGAAAAGGTGGGGCTCTGTGGGACGTGTGTGCGCGCATGCGATCATGCATGCTGGTAGGGCGTCCTGGCACATTTCCAAAGGGGTAACCTCTCAGATAAAGTAACACTGCCACCGGGTCTGAGAGCCTTGAAGGAAGGAGGCACTCGCCCGGCTCAGCATAGAAGAGCATATGCCAGAAGAAGGACGGCGGGAAGAGGAAGTGTATTTCTTATATAGATGTACGACCCAATCAGCTTCCAGTTTTCGCAGCATTTCCTGCCTGGGTCTGGGGACCGTAACTGCCTGCCTCCACCACTGGACACGTTTGTGGGCAGGTTCTATTAGATACCCTTTTCCTTCTTGTCACTTCTCATTTTGCCACAACAGCGGATGCTGCTGCTGCTGCCACAGGCCTCTCTCCCCAGCTCTCGTCAGGCACAAGGGAAGCAGGGAGACCATCTTGTTCTTGTATTAAATATAAGCCCCAAGGGGGATGTAACAGCACACTGTGTTCTTTAAAGTTGTTTCAAATGAAAAAATATAATGTCTGTGTGTGTTGGTTGGTGGTTTTAAGACATTTCATTTCTGAAAACATAGAGATAATAACAAGCGACAAAAAGAAAGGTTTCCAAAAAGCAAATATTCTCTCTTCTTTTTTTCCTCTCTCTTTAATGAAATAGAGTTCTTTCTCCCCCTGAGGGAGTCCTTTCCTGCTCAGCTGTCACTGAGCCCTCAGGGGATCTTTTTTCTCCAGGTAATTTCCTGCATCCTGATAGCCCTGCTCCTGGCCCCCTGTGCTTTTCTGGGGACTGCTGATTTCCTCCCTTCGGGGTTTGTCCCTCCTCCCATTTGCTTCTCCCAAATCTAGGAAATCAGATTTACCGGGCAAGTTGGGAGATATGAAGAGAACTGACCTGGGGAAAGGAAGGCCTTTGTCATCGACGGAGGACGGGTCACCTGGTGCCCCTGCACTTGCTGTGTCTCTGCTAGAAATTTCACACCAGTTCCACGGTGGCAAGTCCCCACCAAGCAGCCAAACATGACAGTATTTCATTACAGCAATGAAAGGATCCTTTACTTTGAAACTCTGGTTTTTGGAGTGATTCTGAAATGGATGTTTTGCTTTCACAGATTATTTAAGATAAAACATGGATGGTTGAAAGATACAAACAGCCAAAAGGGCATGGAGAGGAAACGCCCCTTCCTTGTGCATCCCGGCTTTGCCGCCCTGCCCCTCCTCATCCACTGAGGGAGGGAGAGAGAGCCAGAAATTGCCGGTAATCACGTCTGCCTTTCCACTGTACATCCAATACGTGCTGTCATTATTTCAGTTTTTGAAGCTCTCATGGCAGCATTGCCAGTGCAGATAATGGGGCCTATTATTTTCAATGAGCTCCATCAGGAGGTTTCAATGGGGCTGCTATCACTTGAACAAAGACACATTGGGAAGCAACACTGCTTTCTTGTCATCAGAATGGCTGTGAGTTTGTGTGAAGCTAAAGAACGCCCCTTTTCCCTTTCAGCCCCGTTGGATTTGAAAGGGCCAAGAAAGGCAGTTTAAAAAGAAACAAGCCTGACTCCTCACTGAGCGCCCTTTGCCCTGGCCAGATGTATACATGCGCAGCTTTCGTCTTATGGAATCGATAAATTCAGCAAAGTAAACCTGCTTTACCATTGATTCCCTATTTATAGTCAGAAATATGTTCCCATGGGAAACATCTTCTGATAGAATTAGAGAAAAGAAAACAAAAGCAAGACAAAACAGAAACAAACAAACAAAAAATCCCTGCCAGCAAGGATGTTTAGAAGGTGGAGAGGTTGCTAAGTTTAAGGCAAAGGATGAGATGCTGCCCCATCGGCTCAGCTTTGAAATTTCTTTTCTGCTCTGTTCCACATTCTTATCTCCTTTGCTAAACTTGAGAAGTTTCCCCTGGTCTTTACAACCATAGCAACTAGAGCTGAATCCCAAAGTTCCTTTTGTCTGCGTTTTTACAGAGCCTTAACATTAAGCTTTCGTGAGATCTTGATAACAAGATTACTAGTCTAACCATTCCTAATAGTGGGCAATTTTGGATTGGTAAAGTATATTTTTTGAGGTTTAAAAATATGAGAGTCTGAAAAACAAGTTTACTTATAATAATAGTTCTATCAGTGCTTGTTCAGTGAAACATAAAACTCAATAAAACATCTCAACTTTTGAGTGCTTATTATGTGTATGCTTCTAAGCATGTTACATTTACTCATTTAGTCCTCACAACGGCCACGAGAAAGAGCACTGCTTCCACCCTCAGCCCCAGACAAGGACATCACTGAGGCCTAGAGAAATACAATACCGTTGCAGCAAATTCCAGAACAGGACCGTTGAATCCTTGCAATCTCATTCCAGGATCCATAAAACGTAGAATCGAGCTGTTGTAGAGTTCTTTGAAATACTAACCAATTTTTCTTTTTCTTGCTTATATTCCCACCCCCTCCCAAGTTGTGTCATCTTTCTCCTAAATATCTCTATTCAAGTAGTTAGTAAGTTCCTCAAATTTATCAGGGCAGATTGCAGAGATAGCCTGCCAATCTCTGTCTCCAGTGTTTTCAAATACATAAATTATACTAGATGAGTTATATCAGAAGATCCTTTGTGCAAAGCCTAGAAATGGAGGCAATACATTTGAGAAGAGGAGTTTTGGGGATAAGGATTTTTTTTAGAAATGTGATGACTCCTCAGGGTTCATACAGGAATGAGAGATGGTAGAGCCAAATTACTCCCAGCAGGAACAATTTGGTGTGTTCGAAGCTCTGTGGATACCATATCATAATTTGCATAACATCCTGCCTTCACTCCAGGGAGGTCCATCCAATGTCTGTGGCCAAGGCTTCAACTGGCTTGTCTTTCCATCTGCTGCAGGGGTGCTCTGGCCTTCATGGACAGCCACACCACCCACCCGCATCCAGTGAGGTCCCAACAAATGTGGTGCTGTTCTGTGCAGGCAGACCTGACCCGTCCAACGTATCACCAAGACTTGCCTGCAATGCCCCAGAACCCCTGCAGTCCTAGGAGAAAGAAGAGGGTGGTGGAAAAGGAATGGTATCAAAGAGAACCAGTTTAAAATCCCCTGAGCTGGGACAGTGGTTAGATGTAGCCTTATTGTACCTAATATCACCTTCATCTTCTTTCTGCTTGGAAAGGTACAATTATACTTTAACTAGAGGTAGGAAAGAATGCTGTGGAACTAGTCTGATGATCTCCGCTGTCTTCCTTGTAGAGGACTTCAAAGTGACTTGACTTATAATAGTATTGACAATGAAAGATGATTAAAAATGTTTAGAGTGGCCATAGTAGGGTAGTAAAGGATCTATGTTTTCTAAATAACATTTGACAGCAAACTCAAAGTCATTAACAACCACACCTAAAACAATAGCAGACTAACTGGACACCTAAAACAGGAGCAAAGCCACAGAAATGGAGATCACCTGGAAGGCTAGCAACGGGGGAGTGGGAGGAGGAGGGTGAGGAGAAGGTACAGAGAATAAGTAGCATAGACGGTGGGGAGAAAATAGACAAGGTGAGGGCAAGAGTAGTGTGGGAAATGTAGAAGCTAAAGAACTTATGACACATGGACATGAACTAAAGGGGGGTATTGTGGGTGGGAGGGGGTGTGCAGGGTGGAGGGGAATGAAGGAGGAGGAATGGGACAACTGTAATGGCATAATCAATAAAACGTATTTAAACAAATAAATAACACTTGACTTTTGGTTTATGTGTGGGTTGCTAGAGGACAACTGAGAAAAGGTGTTTTATTGATCTGGGTGTCAAATACGTGTGGTTAAATGTGGGTAAAGTTATGATGTGTATGTTTATTATCTCATTGGAAGAAAAGGTCTGAGATGACAATGTCTTAAACAGTCTAGCAAGGATAATTTCCATAATGCATAAATATGCCATAATTAGTTTCCACCCTTAGTTGGGCACTACCTTTATCCCCCTTATATTCTGGTCACCTTAATTCAATAATTCTCCTCTGTTTCTAAGAGATCAAGAGTTCCTATATTTTTGAAGACTTATTTTTAGGATAAAACACATTACAGTCCCCAGCCTCCTACCATATACAATAGTCATACTTCTAATACCCATTTTTTGACAACATATGTAAGCCAGATGAATTCCCAAGTTCTTAGAATCATTTCACAGGTTGAAGGATCCTGACTTGTCCAAGTGGCCTGCTAAAACCACTGGACCCCAGAGTTTCTTAGGCAAAGATCATGTTCTTATTAACCTTGCATAAGCACAAGTTAAACACTATCTACAATATGGTAGGTACTTGCTGAGTGTTTCTTGATGAATTAACAAATATTCTTATTCAGGTAAGGGTAAGCTAGAGAGCAAAAATCCTGAGTGTGGTCTTTGCTCTCCTCCACGGACTGAGGGGGCAGGGAGGCTGGCTGCCTAAGTCTGTGGGAGTGGTGGGAGGTAATGATACTTATTTCGTTAACAAGCACTTATATCGTGCTTACTATTTAGTGCTTTTTATAAGTCTGGAACAACTCTAATTATCTTAAAAATATGATTAATGTTAAATATGACCCCATCAGATATTATTATCTTTATTGGTATCTTGCCTATTTCACAGAAGAGGAAATGAATAGCAAAAAGGATGATCTGTCCAAGGGCAAATTATGATTTTAGCAACAAAAATATTTAGGTTTTTCCCCCTATAAACTATCGTTATACCATCTTCTATGTGTATGCGGTTTAGACTTACCAGAATAATGGGTGAATTTTTTGATGCTCTGTGAATCAGATGAAGCCTAAGTGAATTTTTGTCAGACAGATTCCTCATTTTCCCCCAAATCCCTTAGCCGTATAAAATAGCTTGTCTGGAGTTAGGGGTGGGGGGGGTTCCAGGGCTAGGTAGGCCTTTTAAATTCCAAATTTAAGACAAATGTTTTGAACTGTGATTTACTCTATGGAAATTCCCACCAAGAACTACCAACAACTTCACAGATGTGGTTATTCATCAAGTACTCTCACTTATTTAGCAACATAAGCTATTTCAAAATATAATCCTCCAAGTATTTTCTAAGACACCTGCCCAGCCATTTCAGCCTGACAAAATATTAGATTATATGGACAAGTGGAACCCTTGCAAATCAAATGCTAAAGGTGGCACAACAAGAGTTAAAGCAAAAACACCTGGGGGTATTATCTGACGACCAGTTCAAAAGACGCCAAGATTATGACAAGACTTTTAAAGTAATAGTCCCATTTTATAATAACTTAATGGATGTGTACTGTCTGGTTTGTGGGGGTGATGGGTGTACAGATGAATATGGGTTTCAATATAAAGGCACCTCATTATAAAGGAGAAAAATGACAGATTTTGATTACTCACAAAAGGTATGCTAGGGAAGACAAGGCATCTCTAAACTGAAACAACTAAAGGGGTGGAAGATGTTTGGTTTGGCTAAGGGACTGTCTGCAATATTCACAACAGTTGTGTTAGAATATCTGGGAGATACTACAGTGAGGGATAGATATTTTCACTTAAGAGTTCTGCCACTCTACCTCTGAAACATACCTTCATCTCTCTATTTCTACCACTTCTGCCCTAAAATGACTCTTGTTGCAACAGTTTTCTTTTTTTCCCCATGTTTTAACTAAATTTTATTATTTCTGCCCACAAGTAAACCATCTTATTTACTTATATTTAATCTTTATTGTATTTTTTCTGTTACCATTTAGTCTTCCTCTGCCCCATGCCCCCAGCAATCACCACACTGTTGTCCATGTCCATGTGTCCTTTTTCCTTTTTGCTCTATCCCTCCACCCACTAACCTGCCCCCCCACCACTAGCTGTAACTTATTCTCCATCTATGAGTCTGTCTGTTTTGCTTATTAGTTCAGTTTGTTTGTTAAATTTCACATATGAGTGAAATCATGTGGAATTTGTCTTCCTCTGACTGGCTTATTTCACTCAGCATAATATTCTCCAGGTCCATCTATACTGTTATAACAGATAAGGTTTTCTTCTTTTTTATGTCAAGTAGTATTCTATTGTGTAAATGTCCCATAGTTTTTTTTTATCCACTTATCTATTGATGGACCCTTGGGCTGCTTCTGTATCTTGGCAATTCTAAATGATACTGCAATGAACATAGGTGTACTTATGTTCTTTCCAGTTAGTGTTTTGGGATCCTTTGGCTATATTCCCAGGAGCGGAATTGCTAGGTCAAAAGGCATATCCACATTTAATTTTTTGAGTATCTCCATATTACTTGTTTGTTAATTTATTGATAATGGCCAATCTGACAGGTGTGAGATGGTACCTCATTGTGGTTTGCATTTCTCTGATGATCAGTGATGTTGAGCATTTTTCATATGTCTATTGGCCATCTGTATGTCCTCTTTAGAGAAATGTCTATTCAAGTTCTTTGCTCATTTTTCAATTGGGTGTTTTTGTATGTGTATGTTGAGTTTTCTAAGTATTTGTAAATTTTGGATATTAATACCTTATCAGATATTTCACTGGCAAATATGGTCTCCCATCCTGTGGGTTGTCTTTTTATTTTGTCGATGATTTCCTTTGCTGTGCAAAACCTTTTTAGTTTGATGTAGTCCCATTTGTTTATTTATTTTGTTGTTTCCCTTGCCTGGGGAGAAATATCTGATAAAGTATTGCTAAGAGCAATGCCTGAGATTTTGCTGCTGATGTTTTCTTCTAGGATTTTTATGGTTTTGGGTCTAACATTTAAGTCTTTGACCCAGTTTGAATTGATTCTTGTATGTAGTATAAGAAAATGGTCTAGTTTCATTTTTCTGCACATATCTGTCTGATTTTCCCAACACCATTTATTGAATAAACTATCTTTAGCCCATTGTATGTGCTTGCTTCCTGTCAAATATTAATTGACTATAAAGATGTGGGTTTTGTTTCTGGGTTCTCTCCTATATTCCATTGATCTATGTATCTGCTTTTATGCTAGTACCAGGCTGTTTTGATTACTATGACCTTATAGTATAGTTTGGTATTAGGTAGCATTATTCCTCCAACATTGCTCTTCTTTCTCAGGATTGCTATTGCTATATGGGGCCTTTTGTGGTTCCATATGAATTTTTGAAATATTTGTTTCAGTTTTGTGAAATACATCACTGGAATCTTGATAGGAATTGCACTGAACCTGTATATTGCTTTGGGTGGTATGGACATTTTAATAATGTTAATTCTTCCTATCCATGAACACGGTATGTACTTCCACTTACTTGTATCTTCTTCAATTTCTTTCTTCAGCATCTTATAATTTTCTGAGCACAAGTCTTTTACATCCTTGGTTAGGTTTATTACTAGGTATTTTATTCTTTTTGAAGCAATCATGAATGGGATTGTTCTCATAATTTCCTTTTCTGTTAGTTTGTTACTAGCATATAAAAGTGCAACTGGTTTCTGGACATTAATTTTGTATTCTGCTGCCTTGCTGAATTCATTCATCAGTTCTACTAGTTTCTCAGTGGAATCTTTGGGGTTCTCTATGTACAGTATCATGTCATCTGCAAATAAAAACAGTTTGACCTCTTCCTTTCCAACTTGGATTCCTTTTATTTTTCCTTCTTGTCTACTTTCTGTCAAGGACTTCCAGTACTATGTTGAATAAATAAGAGAGGTGAAAGCAGACATCCCTATCTTGTTCCTGATCTTAAGGGGAACACTTGTATTTTTTCCCAGTGAGTATGATGCTGGCAGTGGGTTTGTCATGTATGGACTTTATTGGGCTTAGGTACATTCCCTCTATTCCCACTTTGCTGAAAGTTTTTATAACAAATGGGTGCTCAATTTTATCAAATACTTTTTCTGCATTTATTGATATGATTGTATAGCTTTTATCCTTCATTTGGTTTATGTGGTGAATCACATTTATTGATTTGCAAATGTTATACCAACCTTGCCTTCCTGGAATAAATCCCACTTGATCACGGTATATAATCTTTTGATGCATTGCTGTATTCAGTTTGCTAATATTTTGTTGAGGATTTTAGCATCTATATTTATCAGGGATATTGCCTATAATTTTCTTTCTTTGTAGTCTCTTTATCTGGTTTTGGAGTTAAGATAATCCTGGCCTTGTAAAATGAATTTGGGAACCTTTCCTCCTCTTGAATTTTATGAAATAGTTTGTGAAGGATAGATGTTAGTTTTCAGAATGTTTATAAAATTCACCTGTGAAGCCATCTAGCCCAGGGCTTTTGTTTGTTGGGAGGGTGTTTTTTTTTATTACAGCTTCAATTTCATTAGGCATAGTTTATATATTCAGATTCTCTGACTCTTCCTGATTCATTTTTGGAAAATTTTTAGGAATTTATCCATTTTATCCAGCTTATCCAGTTAGCTGGCCTAAAATTGTTCATAATCTTTTTTTTACAATCCTTTGTATTTCTTTGGTGTCAGTCATTATTTCTCCTCTTTCATTTCTGATTTTACTTATTTGTGTCTTTTCTCTTTTTTTCTTGATGAGTCTGGTTGAAGTTTTGTCCATCTTGTTTATCATTTCAAAGAACAAGCTCTTGGATTCATTGATCTTTTGTATCATTTTTTAGACTCTATTTTATTTATTTCTTTATTATATCCTTACTTCTGCTCATTTTGGGCTTTGCTTGTTGTTCTTTACCAAGTTCCTTTAAGTGTAAAGTTAGATTACTTATTTGAGATATTTCATGTGTTTATTTTTTGAGATAGGCCTATAATGCTATGAGTTTCCATCTTAGCATTGCTTTCTCAGTGTCCCACAGATTATGGATTGTTGTCTCCTCATTTTTATCTGTTCAAAGGCACCTTTTGATTTCTTCTTTGATCTCATTTTTGACCCATTAATTGTTTAACAACATGTTATTTAGCTTCCATGTCTTTGCATGTTTTTCAGTGTTCTTCTTGTGATTGATTTCTAGTTTCATAGTATTGTGGTCAGAGAAGATGCTTGATATAGTTTCAGTCTTTTTAAATGAATTGAGACTTATTTTGTGTCCTAATGTTCGGTCTATTCTAGAAATCATTCTATGTGCACTATGTTTATTCTGCTGCTTTGGGATGAAATGCTCTGTACATATCAATTAAATCCTTTTGATCTAGTGTGTCCTTTAAGGCTGCCATCTCCTTGTTACTTTTCTGCCTGGAAGATCTATCCACTGAAGTCCATGTGGTGTTAAAACCCCCAACTATGACTGTATTTCTGTCAATCTCTCCCTTTATGTCCATCAAGATTTGCTTTACATACATAGGTGCTTTTATGTTGGCTGGGTAAATGTTTACTAGGCTTATATCCCCTTGTTGGGTTGTTCCTTTTATCATTATGCAGTGTCCTTCTTTGTCTCTTACTATAGTCTTGGTTTTATACCCCAGCTTTTTTTCCTATTCCATCTGCATAAAATATCTTTTTCCATCCCTCTACTTTTAGTCCATGTGTATGTTTCTATCTTAAATTGGTCTCTTGGAGGCAGCATGCATATGGATCTTGTTTTCTCATTCATTCAGCTACCCTCTGACTTTTTGTCAGAGCATTTAAACTATTTACTTTCAGGGTGATTATTGAATGGATATGTATGTAGTGCCATTTTATTGTTAGACTGTTTTTGTCCATTTTTTCTTCGTCTTTAAAAAATTTTTCTTCTTAAACAAGACCTTTAACATCTGTTGCAGTACTTGTTTGGTGTTAAAAAACATCCTTAGCTTTTTATTGCCTACAAAGCTCCTTATTTTTCCTTCAATTTTAAATGATAGCCTTGCTGGGTAAAGTAGTCTTGGTGTAGTTCCTTGCTTTCCATCACTTTAAATATTTCTTGCTACTCCCTTCTGGCCTGAAATGTTTTTGTTGAATAATCAGATGACAGTCTAATTGGTGCTCCATTGTATGTAACCACCTGCTTTTCTCTTGTGTCATTTAGGATTCTCTCCTTGTCTTTAGGCCTTGTGATTGATGATGATATTAATAACTATAGCTAGCATTCTAAGCATCTAGGAGGTGCTAAGTAGTGTCTTAGGAACTATACAGATACCATCTTGATCCACATAACTGTAGGCAGTAGGTTACTACAAATAAAAAATCTGAAAGTCAGTGAGATAAAGTGAATTGCCCAAGAATAAACAAAACAGATAAATGGTACAACTGGGATTTGGAAACTAGTCTCTCTGACTCTAAAATCCACGCACCAAGCCTTCTAGCAAACTCTGTCCTTTAAACCTCCAACAAACTCAGGTGTCCATTTGATTTCATGGCTTCTTCTGGAGGTTCATTTTTAGCCATTGTAAGTGAACACTGCTTTCTCAGAAATACTTTAGAATGATAACTTCACACTTTGGAAGATTTGGCCCTATATAGACATATAGCACCGAGGCAGGTGTGGCTTGGGCAGGTGCTAGCCAGCATCCCCTCTTTGAATAATCCCCATCAGCACTCCCCTAGTTATCCTGGATATTTGCATTATCTACATAAAACTAGTATACCTATAAATGAATAGTTTCCAGACACACACTTAAGCTGAACTTGTCCTTTCACCAGGTTGATGTTCCGAGTCCCTCCTGTAGAGAAATTCTGTAGCTGCTGCTGACTATGTAACTGGGGTATGCGGTCAGTAGCAGCCCTAAGGGCACCTTCATGTCTAGCATTCATGGAATAAACAAGTTTATGGAAAAAGCACAGAAACACAGGATATTAATGTTTAGGTCCTCCACTTAACGTTGATTTTGTACATTCTATTTTGCTCTCTTCTCACCTCCACAGGTAGCATACTTTCTGCATCAACCGTAGACTTATTTCTTAGGACCACAGGCTCTTGCTTGTGTTCTTGGCTATTTGAAAGCTTAGGAAACATTCTGAAGTTGTTTACTGAAAAATGGCTTACCATTCGCTTATCTCTCTACCATGGGATATATGCAAGGAGAAGTTTAATGCATTTATCTTCCCCTCTGATTGCATCTTGCCATCTGTGGTGCATCCAAGTGGACCAGAGAGGCCTGCATTCATAATGATTGTACTTTAATATTCTGGATGCCACTGTAAATACCAATAGATTTGAGAGAGAACCGAAGCCCAGGGAAATATATGGGTAAATTCAGCTCAGTTACCTGCCTTTAGATGACTTGCCTGAAGTAGAACATTCTAAAGTTTACAGGTCTGTACGTGACATCTTTTAAAATAGCTCTAGATGTGCGACCGCTCTGTTCAAAAAAATGGAACGTCAAAGGTGACTCAGCCTAGCTGATGCAAGAAAAGTTTAATTCAGAACATAATTTGCTTTTCTTTATTTGCACACTGCAGTTCTGGGGAATAAAAGCCATTATGCAATCAAAGGACAATTTGCTTTTTTGTTGTTGTTGTTCTGCACTGAATTTTTAAAGCCTTTTTTAAAAGAACATAAACAGATGAATGATACTAGATTCAGTGCAGCTTAAAACTAAGTACCTTGGGCTCTTTCCCATGATAAACAGAAACCAATTTTGGCTCCCTGCCCCCAAGCACAGTGCTGTGTGTACTCAGTGAGACAGATCTCTTCCTCGTCTGGGGGAAGGAAGTCCGGGCAGGCACGGGCAGTGGTTCTCAGACAGATGAGGATTTAAAAGATACTCCATTATGAATGCTTCAATCTTCTCCCCCCAAAGTGAAGTCTCTCACTGCCTTTTAGGTCTCTATCTCTCCAAACTTTGAAAGGCAATTTTGAACCTGTCAGAGAAATTTCTGGACCTTTCTGTGTATCTGGCAGGGTGGAGGGAATATCATTGGGGAGCTCGGGAGAAACCATATACACAGTCAGAGGAAAATAGAGGAGAAGCTCTAATAGAACGAGGAGACAGTGAAGATTCCAAGAGTCAAACAAAATGTACTTCTGCAAGAGTTTTTGAAGGATGTGCATTACAAACTGTAGATGTAGAGGGCTGGGGGGCAGCAGCCTAGTGTGAGGATATTGATATGAATTATGCATGAAATCCCCTGGACCCTCTGCAGGAAATATCAGTAAAAGGTGTGATTATTTTTAATTACTTTTGGATAGTTGAGCCATCTCTCTGAATGCAACACTGCACGGAGAATAGACAAGGTCAGCCCTGGTTTATAATAGGAAGTAAAGAAGAAACGAAGTCTAAGCCAGGAGGGAGAAGTGAGTCCTGTCTCTACAGTCTTTCTTGAATTTTGAATGCTTCATGTGGCCTTAAGCCCCCTGTGAAGTTGCCATGGAGTCCCCGGGAGACCACTGACCTGGAACATGGTGCAGACCTTCAGAAAATTCTCTGTGCCAAACATTTATCTTTACAGTATAGAGTAGGACTTCACCACTGGCCATGGATGGCATGACTGTGACTACCATTAAGTTCCCCTGCTGTACTTACAAAGACAAGGATGCTTAATGATGTGTCAGGGATCTACCACAGGTTCAGTACCGGGTGAAGCTTAGAACAGGGTAAGGCACACCTGTGACCAACAAAGAAGCTCGCCATCAGACAAGGAAATCATGATTGCACACAGAGCCCATCTGGAGACTAAGAAGAACTGGAAGAGTCTGGAAAGGCACATTCACTGGCCACTCGGTAAGGGCATCTCACTCATGCCTGTCAAGGTACAAAGTATATTCAAGTGCCGAGGTTGCAATTGCTTGGAGAGCCACCCATCATGGTGGCTTAGAGGGGAGGTCCCATCAGAATAGGAAACTGACTTTTCAATCCTTAATTGGGGCCCCCCATTTTTATTCTTATGGGACACCACAAATTATGTAGTTGATTGTGAAGATGAGTAATGTTCATATCGGAAAACTGGAGGGAGAGGGTAGATTGCAGGGAGGGAGAATGGGAGTGGCATGGTAGAAAGAGATGATTCTTCCCTCTGTATTTATGAAACTTCATAATTTTTCTCATCTCCAGATAAGAGAGACCATAAATAATAATAATTATTGTCCATATCATCACAGTCTTTACTGAGTGCCTAGAACTCATATGTAGTTCTTTCTACCTTTGCGTTATTCTATTATAAAGGCTTGTCCGTTAAAATACTCAATTTCTCCCTCTACTTTGCAGCCAGGGGTAGGATGGTGAAAGAATTCTGGCCAATGAGACATCATCAGAGGGCCCTGAGTATTTCTTCCTCAAGTCAAAAGGCTAAACATAGTGCTGCCAACATAAGGCAAAATGTCATTCCTCAGCCCGGCGACAGGAAACACAAGGTGTAAGAATGCGTGATAAGGATGGAAGGGCTGAGGCCAGAGACAGCTTCAGTTCCTCATGGCATCATCGAACCATCATGGCAGTGCTGAATTCCCAACTTTTCACTTCCTGCTTCATGCAGAATAAAACCTTGTTTGAGGCATGGTAGTAGGATTTCCTGGCACTTGCTATCAAATGAATTCATAACTAGTACACCTTGAATTCAGTAGGGATACTGTTTATTTCCTAAAGTGTCACTGACTTATCGTTCCATAGGGGCTCACATAGCTTTCTCCAGGCTCTTATGTTTTCTTTGGCAACCCCTGATGCCTTCCTGAATTTGGGTCAAGGCCTCCATTTTTTCACAGGTGATACATTAATACTCAAAGTCCCATACTATTTGCCAGTAGCTTCCAAATGTATGTCTTGTTGTCTATAAAAATTATAAAATCACATTTAGCTCCAAATTAGTATTATGCCCTTTGAAAGTTAAGCTTCTGTGCTGGATGAATAGTAAAATAATTAGCATGTATTTTGTATTTCTACATTAGTATGGTGATAAACCTTGGAATAGAATGTTTCAATTTATGTCTGAATCTGTGTGATTTTAAAACAGCTGGTTGAGAAATAAAGAATATTCAAATTACTTCTTTGAGTCAATGTATGTAAAATCAATTTAATTATATTCTAAAGTTTTTCCCATTTATATTTAGTCAAATCAGTTTACGTTCTAGCATTCTGACCATATCAAATATACTGGCAATATGGTACATTACTATTTTAATCTGTATGCTTTTCTTTATTTCAGATTTTTAAACATATTGCTATATTATGAGATGTGATATTTGTTTATGATTTTTTTTACCCAAATGATCTGTCTCAACCTAGCTGCCAGAACAAAATACTAAATTAGAGTGTCTTGAACCACTGCTTATTCATGCATTGTTTACTTAACAAGAATTCTGTAGGCTTGCAACTGCAGGGTTGCTTTGGCAGCTCAACAATATGATAAAGGACACTGGCTCTTTCCATTGCTCTAATTCTTCATTCTCCATGTGTTTGCTTTCATCCTCATGTTTGTCATCTCATGGTCACATAATGGCTGCCATAGCTCCAAGTATATCATGTTCACATTCATCTAATAGCATCCAAGATAAAACAGGGGGTGAAGAGGGCTTAAAAGGACATTGCCCTTAAGCAGCTCTTTATTTCATTAAGGAGGATATTAATTTCCAGATGCCATTCAGGAAAACTAAAGGACTTTTTCATTAGAGAATCATCCAGAACAATCTCTACAAGCGGTAAGAGAAGTGCCATTATTGGACTATACTAATCATGACATGCCCCTTTGGGTTAGGCACAGTGATTTATGGGTTCTGTTAGCAAAAGAAACAGATCCAAGGCCAAGCAGCCAGTTCCAAAGCTACAGAACTACTTATGAATTCCCCATCTCTGGACCTTAGAAATGTTATTCACTATCCTCCACCATATTCTTATATCCTCACTGGAAGTTAACTATCAACAATAAATTGGTTGTTATATATATATATATATATATTTAGAATAGAGAGAACAATCACCTTAACCATGGCAACTCTAAAAAACCTTAATGGTTATGAAATGCAAAAGCATATACCAAACCGTGTGTTTGCTCATTCATACATTCAATAAAATTTTACTGAATAGCTACTATGTATCAATCTCTGTTCCAGGAATATAATATTATCAGGGAGAAACAACAATGAAAGCAACAGATAAAAGAGAGCTGCCTTTGGGGTGCCAACAGAAGCAGCAGACAGTAAATAATAAACATTAACTAGCGTGAAGCTTCTTTCTGTGGGGGGATTTTACTTTCAACATTTTCAACCTCGAATTTGGCTGTATTACTTATTTAGCTAATGAAATGTCAGTAGGGGTATTGGATATTATTTCAAATAATACCCAAGAGAGAGGCAATTCAGCACAAAAATTAGAATGAAAAAGACACTGAGCACAGCCTTGGTCAGTCCATGGAGATAAAATGTAAGTAATTCATGTCTTTTGTTACCAGATTATGATAGTAGTATGACAGGCTAAATTGAGAATACCTGTCATTTATATACACATACATATCCATGTACATATAGGTGGACAAGTATTGTCAAGAAGGGGGAAAAGTGGAGCAGAGTACAGAGGGTGGTAATAAGGTAGGGGTATCTACAGACAGTAGCAGATAAAAGAATGGTTAGGAAAACCTCACTGAAGGGATAAGACTGGAATTCTTATTCTGGAATAAGACGAAGGGATTTTGCCAAAAGAATATCTGGAGAAGGAGCATTCCAGATAGAAGCATGAACAAGAGGAAGTACCCTCAGGTGAGGAAATGCTTAGAGTATTTGGGGACCATCAAGTTGTCTTCTGTGGCTGGAGCAAGGGAGAAAGGAGGAGACAAGTGGAAGGTGAGTTTAGAGTGGAAATGTGCCAGGTAGAGTAGGATTTTGAAGATCAAGATAAGGATTTGGGCTGTTACTCTGAACTAGTTAGAGAGGCATTGCAGAGTTTCTAATAGAGGAATAAAAGGTGTTCATTTAAATTTTAAAAATATCACTTGGTTGCTGTATTGAGAATAGACTCTTGAGGGACACAGCTAGAGGTCAAGGGGACCAGTTAAGAGGAGATTGCAGTAATCCAGGCTAAATATGATGGTTACTTGAACCAGGTAGTCAAGGACATCAGAGATAGGGTAAGATTCTAGATATATTTGGAAGGTAGAAGAAAACAGGATGTGCTGATGGTTGGATATGGGTGAAGAGAATAGAGGACTCTGGCCCCTCTGACAAAATAAAGTGTGCTTCCTTATAAAGGTAACACTTGCACTCTCTTGTAAGTAGAAGCATGCAGCACTATCATTCCTGTTGACCAGTTGGGATACTCATCAGCTGTGCTGTTGGGTCTTTGCCACTGGCCCACAGTGGATTGTAAGATATGAGGGGAAATTAGAAATGGATTATTCTTACATAGAAAATACTGAGCATCCTTGTTACAGTTCTTTTTATCACATATTATATTATCATATGTCATATATTCTATGGCATAAGTCTAGAAATGTTTGGATGTATTTTTATAATAGTTTGTAGTAAACTTTTCTGGCTTTGTGAAACTAAAAAAACACTACATTCATGTTTAATAATAAAAAAAGTACTGAATTTTCCATTTCTAAAGAAAGTTGATGCTAAATATGGAAACTACACAAACTCTGATCAACATTTATCATCTCCCAAGGCGGCATTAATGATATCACAGGCATCACATAAAAATGGAAGACAAAAATCTATTGAAGAAATATCAGTGTCTACTTCAAGTTAGTTGTTTTTTAAAGAAGATTGTGCCCCTAAATGATTTTAGAGGTGCCCTGCCAAATATGGGTTTATAGATTTCTAAGTGAAGAATGACTTTTCATTTACATGTGTTCCTTATTTTAAATTACTTCAACTCATCTTCTATTTCAAGTTTTCTTATTGTTCAACAGTTGCAGAGCTTTTTGAATAATTAAGTAGTGCTAGTGTTATAGTGTCATTAGATCCTTCACAGGAAAATCAGCTAACTCAGTGATGGTTGGGTTACTTTATTCACCTTGTTCGAAGTAAAGCTTTAAAAAAATACATTTTGTTTTTTAATTACAGTTGACATTTGATGTCATCTTAGTTTCAGGTATACAACATAGGAGTTAGATATTTATATAATTCATACAGCAATCTCCCTAACATGTCTAGTATTTCCTGGCACCACACATACATATTACAATGTTATTGACTATAATCCCTATACTATACTTTAAATCCCTGTGAGTATTTTGTAATGCCAACTTTTTACTTCTTAATTCTATTATCTTTTCAACTCTCAGAAGAAAGCTTTTAAAATTTTGTTTCTTCGAAGGTGAAATTTCTAACATTATTCTATACTACTTGTTTAAGTGCAACAAAAAAGGTAAAATTGCTTTAGAGTAAAAATTTGAATGCAAATTTTGGGTAATGCAGTATCATAATCATATTAAAAAACAAAGTTCTTACTAATTAAGATGCTTGTTAGGTAGAAATATATTTGAACTGATTGTAGAACATACAAATTTTACAGTGACTAAAGTCATAGTGTGCTTGTATGTATCTGTGTGTGTGTTTTTACTGAAATCCCACAAGGCAATCAAAGATACAACAACCAGGGAGATATGGATTTATGCAATAATGTAATTTGCAACCTAGTGGGGGATACAGATGATTAAGTGAGCAATTATAACATAAAAGCAAGTATAACTTGCTATGGGAAAATATACATAGACCAATTTAACTTCAGACTTGGGAGAAGACTAAGGTCAGAGAAGTATTCTGACTAAAGTAATATTTCCAGTAAGACTTGGAGAATACATAAATGCTATCCAACCAGCAAGAGTCACAAGACATTAAATTCTGAAGGTCATAGAAGGAGAGATATCATTATACATTATAAGACTTATAAGAAGCTATGGTGCATAGTGTAGGGAGAAAGTAAGAGTGGGCATAGGAGCCCTACAGGAGTCATGGCCAGGGGGTGGGGATCAAAAGACAGGTTTCTAAATTTCATTAATCATGCTATTGACTGAGACTTCACTAAACATGCACCTCTTCCTAGGAGGAGTAACAACTCCTCCAACTGGAGGAGTTAGTTATTCCAGTTACTCCAAACTGGAATAACAATTAAAACATAGATCAATCAACCTGAATAACCAACTGAAGACTAGCTGAATAGAAGTCTTACAACCAAGGATTTACAGAAGAAGCTGCAGCAAGACTGGTAGGAAGGGTGGAGACATAAAAAGGGCTGTGGCGACATATTTAGGAGACATATCTCAGCCACAAAGGTTCCCCCTGGGGAGCAGAAGGTTTCAACCCCACACCAGGCTCCCAAACTCAAAAGCAACAAAGCTGGGCGGAGGATCTCATGTAACATCTGGCTGTGGGAATCAACAGGAATTCTGCCTGCCAGAGAGGAACAAGAGTCTACTAGAGATACAGGTGCCTCCTTAACATGCCAACACAAAAAAAATCTCATTCACAGCCACTGATCCTGGACTCCTGCAGAGGAGGGTAGAGCAGACTAGAGTTGTGTAAGGGCAGACTGAGGTTTGTGGCTCTGGAGAGAAAACTAAAAGGACAGCCACTGTTGGAAGGAACACCTCCCTCTGTATGGCATCAGCCTGGGGAAATACAATAGCCCCACCCTCTGGACTACCTCCTGCCCTAGACTGTGGGCTTATGCCCTTCTGAGGAGTCAGCTGCCTAGGCCAAGGTATAGAGGTCTGGGTAGACTCAGGGGATATCAGTGATTGAGTTGTGTGATGCTGGGGCAGGGCCATGCCCCCACTTTTCCATGAACCTGACTGGTGCCTCTCCCTCACAGGAGATCCACTTGATCCCCTTTCTGGATTCCCAGTAGCTCTACTCACCCTGCTTCTGGTAGCCTTGTCCTGCCAAGGTCTTGGCAGGAGCCAGTACAGACTGAGTTGTGTGACTCTGGGGCAAGGGACTCTCCCCACACCTTCCTCCAAATCTGATTGGCATCTCCCCATCTCCTGACTGCTTGCAGCCCCACCCTGCTGAGATATGGCTGATGGAAGAATCTGGGACAGACTGAGTTCTGTGGGTCTTGAACAGGGGAAATTTCCTCCTCTCATGCCAGAGGAGTGAAGAGTCCTCCCTCACACAGCCAAATCTTGGTTTGTTTGGACTTAATAAATTTTCCTGGCCTCTGTCTTCCTGATGACTCCATGAGATGTCACCCCACCATGAAGGTGTGCAAGCACCCGGTGGATGGCAGGTAAACTTGGTACATTCTTGGATATCTGCAGAGTGACCTCAAACCCAGTACTAGCACTGAGTTCGAACCTGTATAGATCTAGTGAACACCAGTTGCCCCTACCTGGTGACTCACTTAGAACATACCTCATGGGATGCAACAGTTGTCAGAGACTCTTTCAATGACTGAGCCTTAGAGGAAGCTGGCAGGTGAAGGCAAGTGGAGGCAGATCCTGGATTCTTGGAACGTTTGCTGACCTGCCTCAAGGTTCAGTTCCAGTAAAAGCCAGCCTTGACACACAGCTTGATCCTTCCAGTGAACATACAGGCCTAGCAGAGGCATTCACAAACTGCAGATCACTCTATAGTTCCAAACAGATTGTTCATGGCCAACACAGGCAGCATTTAACATTAGCATGCAACAGAGGCCCTCCCAAGAGGCCCCAGAACCAATACCCCAGTGGTCAGCTTCAGACAGCATTGAGCAGGATCTAATTAGCTTCACAAGTGGCATAACCAAAGGGAAATCTAGGCAGGTGCCAGACCCTGCTGAGGTGAATTGTGCTTCATCTGTTCAGCACCCCCACAACACCTGTATACTGTGAACCTGAGGGTTGAGCCTAAGGGTTGACCCCAAGCATAAATGGGCCTACAACAAACAGGACTCAATTACAACAGAAGGTCCCATGTAAATCATACAAAGGACATTCCAGAAGCACCCAGCACAGGTGATCAAGGCTACTGGGTTCTGTAGGACACCTACTACATAAGGCCACCCTACCAAGATTGAGAGTCACAGCAGATCTCAATTACATAGAAATAAACAAAAAACATGCAATTAAAATGGAGAGAAAAAGAAACATGCCCCAAATGAAAAAACAGAAGAAATTTCCAGGAAAAGAGCTAAATAAATGGAGACAAGCAATTGACTAGATATAGAGTTCAAAAGAACGGTTATAAGGATGCTCAAAGAACTTAGAACTAAAATGAATTTAGTGAGAATTATAGAAACATGAAAAAGGACATAGAAAGGGTAAAAAAGAACCAGTCAGAAGTGAAGAATAGACTATATGAAATTAGTACACTAGAAGAAATATACAATAGATTGGATGAAGCAGAGGATAGAATCAGTGATTTGGAAGGCAAGGTAGCAGAACACACCCAATAAAAACAGCAAAAAGAAAAAAGAATTTAAGAAAATGAGAATTGCTTAAAGGAACTTTGGGACAACATGAAGCTTACCAACAACCAAATCATAGGGGTTCCAGAAGGAGAAGAGAGAGAGCAAGGGATTAAAAACCTGTCTGAAAAAATAATGACTGAAAACTTCCCTAACTTGGTGAAGGAATGTGACACATAAGTCCAGGAAGCACAGAGAGTTCCAAAGAAGATAAATCCAAATAAGCCCACACCAGAACACATCATAAGTAAAACAGCAAAAGTTAAAGACAAAGAGGGAATTCCAAAAGCAACAAGAGAAAGAAAGTTGGTTACCTGCAAAGAAACTCCCATAAGACTGTCAGCTGCTTTCTCAACTGAAACATTTCAGGCCAGAAGGGAGTGGCATGAAATATTCAAAGTGACAAACAGCAAGGACACACAATCAAGATTACTTTACCCAGCAAGGCTATCGTTTTAAATTGAAGGAGAAATGAAGAGTTTTCCAGACAAGAAAAAGCTAAAGGAGTGTGTTACCACCAAATCAGTATGTATTATAAGTAATGTTAATTGGTCTTCTTTAAGAAGAAAAA
>PVKM010009641.1:0-36424 GCA_004027735.1 Carollia perspicillata
TTACCATGAGGCCTCCTCAGTAAATAGCCGCTGCCAGGCCATCTGTGACCAGTGGGACAACCTGGGCACCCTGACCCAGAAGAGGCGGGATGCCCTGGAGGTGAGGGTGGGGCCAGGAGCAGAGGTCTGGCCACTGGAGACAGGTGAGTGGGCCTGTTGGGCAGACTGCTGACCTGCCTGCCATCCCTGCGGCCCTCAGAGGATGGAGAAGCTCCTGGAGACCATCGACCAGCTGCAGCTGGAGTTTGCCCGGCGGGCAGCACCCTTCAACAACTGGCTGGACGGCGCTATGGAGGACCTGCAGGATGTGTGGCTGGTGCACTCCATGGAGGAGATCCAGGTGGGTGCGGGCGTTCTGGGGGTCTGCAGCTGGATGAGATGACGGGAAGCTGGCCTGAAATCCTGCCGACCACGGCTTTAGGCCCTTGGGGAATGGGGACAGAAGGAATCCCCAGTTCCCCAGCACTGGTCTAACAGACAGGAGGCCTGGACTCTTGAGCCAACCCTGCCCTGGACCCACTGGATGGCCTGGAGCACGTTGCTGCCCTTTCTGTCATCTGCCGGAAGTGGGGGGTGCTGGGTGATCCTTCCTGCCTGTTGCCCGCAGAGTCTGCTGACAGCACATGAGCAGTTCAAGGCAACGTTGCCCGAGGCTGACCGAGAGCGGGGCGCCATCCTGGGCATCCAGGGTGAGATCCAGAAGATCTGCCAAACGTATGGGCTGCGGCCCAGCTCCACCAACCCCTTCATCACCCTCAGCGTGCAGGACATCAACACCAAGTGGGACACGGTCAGTGCTGCCTGTGGCCACTCCCTACCTTCTACCCACTCCTGAGCACTCTAACCACCCTGAAACCTCAGGTATCTCAAGATAAGGATCTGGGGTCTGTCACAGATTCCTTGTGGCATTGGCCAAGTCACTTCACCTTCCAGCCTCATCTGTAAAGGGACCATATCAGCCATAACAGCAGCATTTTCCTGTCAGGCCTGATGTGAAGTAGAATGAAACCTGGTGTGTGGGCATCCTTCACAAAACAACCTGTTAGTTATAAATGAAGTTGTTAAGTGATCTGCCCAAGAGCCTGCCCACAGGGCCCTGACGTCTTGGCTCAGAGCAGCAGGGGCTGTTCAAGGGACTGGGTTCCCCTGCCACAACCACCGTCCTTCTCAGGTCCAAAAGCTGGTGCCCAGCCGTGACCAGTTGCTGCAGGAGGAGCTCGCACGACAGCAGGTGAATGAGAGGCTCCGGCGACAGTTTGCAGCCCAGGCCAATGCCATTGGGCCCTGGATTCAGGGGAAGATGGAGGTAAGGCTTGGATGGAGGGGCAGGGCTGGGCCACCGAGAGCTGGGAGTCCTCATCCTGCCTGGGTCTCCCTGCAGGAGGTGGGGCGCCTGGCAGCCGGGATGGCTGGCTCTCTGGAGGAGCAGATGGCTGGACTGCGGCAGCAGGAGCAGAACATCATCAACTACAAGAATAACATTGACCGGCTGGAGGGTGACCACCAGCTGCTGCAGGAGAGCCTAGTATTCGACAATAAGCACACCGTCTATGGCATGGAGGTGGGCTCAGACCCGCTAAGAGGGGAGGTGGCACGGGCTGGGGAAGCCTGGGGCAGCCACAGCTGGACACAGCACATCAGCTTGGCCAAGCCCCTCTATACACCTCTGGGGGTACTGAAGCCCAGTAAGTGAAAACTGACCTGTCCGGAGTTATACAGCAGTCTAAAGCCGGACTGGGTTAGCATGGCTGGTTGATCAGCACTTGATCCATAATAAATCATCAAACTTTAAAGCAGAAAGGGCCACTGGAGGTGACTCCGTGGAACCTCCAGATGGGTACAGAGGCCTGGAGAGGAGAGGACTTGCTCAGCGTCTCACAGTGGACTGGGGGTAGAGCCAGAGCTCATGCCAGGCACTGACTGCCCACTGACTTGGCCTGTCTCCTGCTCTCCCAGCACATCCGTGTGGGCTGGGAGCAGCTGCTCACCTCCATTGCCCGCACCATCAATGAGGTGGAAAACCAGGTATTGACCCGAGATGCCAAGGGCCTGAGCCAGGAGCAGCTCAACGAGTTCCGGGCATCCTTCAACCACTTTGACCGGGTCAGCAGGGGCCCGGCCTTGTAGGGTGGTAGACTTGGGGGCTGGTGGGGTTTGAGGACCAAACCTGATACCTACTCACCCACTACAGAAGCGGAATGGGATGATGGAGCCTGATGACTTCCGGGCTTGCCTCATCTCCATGGGCTATGACCTGGTGAGTGCCCCCCACTTCTGTCCCAGAGGTCCCATCAGCACCCTGTCCTACGTATGGACACTCACATATCTCCTACTGTGTGTTCCCACCTTAATATTCCATGATCTCCTCATCACACCCACTGGGGCTGGGCAGAATTATCCCATTTCAAACAGAGGCTACTGAAGGCTCAGAGAGGTAGACTAACTTATTCAAAGACACACAGCTGGAAATTTGGACCTAGTTCTGTGTGACTCCAAAGCCTGGGCTTGTAACATTTTTACTCAGAGAAACAGCACTACAGAGAGCCCCAGAAGAGCGAGCAGGACCAGTGGCAACGAGGGGCATTGCCACAGGCAGGACACAGGCTGCAGTCTACGGAGAAAGGGAGCATCCTGTCACTGGGGTTGTCAAGCCAGGGCTGACAGTCCCCAGGAGGCTCTGGCACCCACGGGTGTGATGCCCGGCGTCTAACCCCTGCAGGGGGAAGTGGAGTTTGCTCGCATCATGACCATGGTGGACCCCAACGCAGCCGGGGTCGTGACCTTCCAGGCCTTCATTGACTTCATGACCCGGGAGACCGCTGAGACAGACACAGCTGAGCAAGTTGTGGCCTCCTTCAAAATCCTGGCGGGAGACAAGGTAAATCCCCGGCATGGCGGGGGCCGGCGGGCTGGGGCAGGGAGTAGGACCTGTGGGTCCTCAACACCTCTTGTCCCTCAGAACTACATCACCCCTGAGGAGCTGCGGCGCGAACTCCCGGCTGAGCAGGCTGAGTACTGCATCCGCCGAATGACGCCCTACAAGGGGTCTGGGGCTCCAGCTGGAGCCCTGGACTACGTTGCCTTCTCCAGTGCCCTCTATGGAGAGAGCGACCTCTGATCTCGACCTCTGAGGTTCTCCATGCAAGTCAGAGAGAGGGTGCTCCCTCTGATTCTGTCCATCCCTCAGAGCACAGACCCCCGATTACAACCAGCCAACTGTTTCTGAATAAAGATCCATCGTGGGTCTTTCTCTGGCTCCTTTGGGTTCCTGAAACAGAAGCTGGGCCCTCAGGTTCTTGGGCAGGATCAGCTTCCTGAACTTAACCTTCAGAAGTTCCCACCACCCCTACTTGCCGTCAGGGACTGGGCATCCACACCACACTGGAGCCGAGGAACCTCTTTATTGCTGTTAGAAGAGGGTGGTTACAATGGTTTGTCTAGGCATGAAAGGGAACACCGTCCCCAAATCCAGGGGGTCCAGACTTTATAGCATCAGACAGAAGAAAGCCCGGGCGGAAGCCAGAGCCTGCCGAGGACAAGTTGGATTTAAGACCAAAGTGTCTGCTTCCCACCTGTTCCTTCCCTGATCCCAGAGTTCCTGCCTCGGCTTCAGCTACCAAAACATCATCCTTCACCCCAAGACCCTCCTAGCTACCACAACTCAACAAAGGGGCAGCTGGGGAACCTCAGAGTGGGAGTGGGGGTAGGGGCTGTACCCCTAGCCCAGTGCCTTTTGCCCACCCTGATGTACCTGGCACCCATCCCTCGGCCAGCTGTGTCTCCTGGAGAGGGGCCTGGACATGCAGGTCAGGCTGGGGAGGGGCTACTCTGGTCAGCACCAGATCCTGAGCTGGTGCTCCTTAGTCCACCACCGCTGAGCTGGCCAAGACGTTCACACCACAGGCCCTGGACCCACGATGCAAGTAGTAGTAACCCTGGGCGAGAGGGGCGGGAGTTGGGAGGGCACTAGGGCAGGGTAGGGGGCTGAGGGCCAGGGGTCAACTGGCAAGACTCACCTCCTCACCCCAGTCAGTGCCCCAGCTGTTCTTGATGGCCCAGAAGGGGATGTCGGAGCCTGGGAGGCAGAGGGAGTGCATGTAGGGAGTCTGCACTCTCAAATATCTGCTGTGGGCCTACTATGTGACAGGTACTAGGAAGAGAGCAGAAAAAAGGACAGGCCCACCTACCAGGCTTCTGTACACCCGGTGGGGCTCTGGGGTTTGGGAAGGGCACCAATCCACACCCTTCTAGCAGGTTAGCCGTCCCTACGGTTCAGCTTCCCACCACGTCAGCTTTTCCATCCACAGAGAGGATGGATGATCCCACCTGGCCCAGAGCGGGTGCCAGGGTTAAGGACAGGGTTCCTGGGCTTTCCCCAGATTTCCTCCCTAGAGGTCCTGCGATGCTGTGGTTCAACCTCTGCCTGTGACCTGGGGTGGATGGGCAGAGAGGGGGTCAGCCAGACTCACGGTTGCCGTAGCCCACGAGCAGCACAGCATGGTCAATGAACCAAGGGCTACAGAGGAGCCTCAGTGGGCGGGAGATCCCCCTGCGGTAGAACTGGGGAGGGAGAATAAGTAGTAGGGGGCCAACTCCGAGGAGAGGTGGGGGTACAGTCAGCAAGAAACAGAGCAGGGACAGCGGGGCTGGGCCTTACCTGCATGCCAAAGGCATTGATGGCGATGGAGATGGGGCCCTTCTTGGCCAGCCAGGCCGCCAGCTCTGAGACAGGGGAGGGGCAGCGTCAGGGGTGCCCAGACCCCAGTCCTGCATAGCCTGTCCTCACGCCCATCCCTCACTCACTTTGCTCATCCTTGCTTAGCTCCACTGAGTCATTGATGTAAACCTTGACCTTCTCTGCAGTGAAGTTGCACGTCTGCAAGTGGCCATGGTAGCTATAATCATCCTCTGTCTCCAGCCCTCCTGGGGAATGGTGGGGGGTAGATGGGAGAGTAGAGAAAAGGCGGACCCTGTTTACCATATACTCAGCTTCTCCTAGCCAGAGGCTGTGCCAAGCCCCTAATTCAGGAAGCTTTACATTCCTCATCCACCCCAGGCCATAGCCCCTCCCGTGTGAGGAAGAGGCTCCTAGAGATGACAGGAGGCTCGGGGGTGAGAAATGTGGCAGAAATGGAACTCAGCTCCCAATTTCTCACTCCTCACCTGCCCCTGCTTTCCTAGGACCCTTGACCTTGGCTTACTTGTCCTGCTCTGACAGGACCCAGCCCTGACTCTGCCCAGGTGTGTGTGGCTCCCAATCTGGCCCGACTCTGCCAGGCTCCCAGATCTGTCTCTATACAGCCGCCTCTGTCCCGCACCCCCTCATCCTTCTACCACTGCTGCCCACTGCTTCACTGAACTGCCCACTTAAGTCAACGCCTCCCCTCAAGGGTGAGCTGTGCCACTCCCTGGTTTAGCAGCACCTAGAAATACAGAACTTCAAGGAGCAAAAATACCAAAACCCTGTTCTGTGCCAGGAAGTTGACACATTTCCTCACTTGATACTCAAGGCAATCCTACCAGGTGGGTGTGGGTCTCATGTCACAGATGTGGCAACGGAGCCTCTGAAAGAGCTGACTTGCCCAAGGGCTTCCACCAGAAGGGCCAGCATGAAGACTTAAGCCCAGTTCACACACCTACGCTTGTGTCTCTACCCCTCACAAAGTGACTTCTTGTGAAGGAAGAAGTGGACCTACTGTCCCTGCTGACCCCACAAATGCATACCCAGAGTCCTTATGGCTGAATAGGCGTTGGAGGGCAAGCCACCCATGCAGGCTTTGTCCAGTGTGTCACAGTCCACGAGCTCTAGGAGACAGAAGGCTGGTTCCAAGGAGCCCACAGGAGGGACTGGGCTGCGGACAGGGGGATAGAGCGGGATGCTCACCCTGCTCAGAGAGGGAGAGCAGGTCCCCCTGCTTCAGGAACCACTGGCCCTCCACATTGCCTGTGACTGAGAAGGCCCAGCAGGAGCCACACATGCCCTACAAGAGACAGGCAGAGTCAGGGCTGGGTCCCTTCCCAACCCTGGGCAATCCCCACATCCCGCCCTCACTTTTGAGGGGTCTAACCTGGTTCTTGACTTTGGTGACAGCTCCCTTATTCCTCCAGTCCCACTCGGGTGGGGCTGGGTCATCAACTGGCTTGGCTAGGCGCATCTTCTTGCCAAGCCCCTCTTTCAAGAGGGGATTCAGGTAGAAGGCGTGGAACTCCTCCTCTGCAGGCAGAGGATGAGTCGTGGGGGGAGTTTTCTAAGCCAGCCCTGATTAGGGCCTTGGGAACAGGCCCTGTCTCTTCCAGGCTCCACGAGGGCTCTAGCCACCAACCCTACCTGTGAGGTCACTGAACTTGGTGACTCCATACTGAGCTGTGCCACGGTCCAGGGCCTGGATCTCCTGAGCTCGTACCATGTTATTCATAAAGATGGACATGCGCCACTGGGCTTCTAAGGACCAAGGAGCAGTAGAGGAGGGGCTCAGGCCCCAAGCAGATCATAGAAGGAGGGGTGCTCGGGGCTGACAGGCAGAGGTTTCCCTAGGGAGTAGGGGAAGCTCAAGAAGGTGAGCAGGTAGGGATGGGGAGGCCAGACCAAGAAGGTGTGATGAACTTTTGGGACCAAACTGGGCTGATGATTTCCCAGGTGTGAAGGAAAAACCTGAATGGGCATCCAAGAGCATCCCCAGCTAGGCAGTCATGGAAGGCCACCGTGCCAGGGGGCCTCCAACAGACAAAACCTGGCCTTTGCCCCATGCCGCTCTACCCAGAATGATGAACCATGGCTTCTGGCCAGGAAAATCAGATGGGAGAAGGGGCCAGGTCCCTACGGTGGCTGCCCAGTCCTGGGAGGTTGAGCAAAAGCTTGGGGACTGAGGGATCCTTGCAAGGGTGCACTACCTCTTCGTCCTTCCCCTCCCAACACAAAGGTGCCAAGTTGGGAGAAGGCCTGATCTGGCTGGGACAGTTACAGCCCAGGCTGAGTCCTCACCCTCCTCTGTCTCATATGTCCGATTGTAGGTGGTGATAAAGTGCTTGAAGAGCGAAACCATTTCCATAGAAAAGTTCTGGAAAGACAAAGGGGTCTTTACAAGGAGTCCTTCTCAGACTGACCAGGTGGCCCCAGGCCAGGGTGAGGGGAAAAGAAGAGAAATAAGGCAGCACCCAGCTCTCCAGAATGAAGGGCACCTCACCTGGGGCAGGGGGTCCTTGTTCAACAGTGGAAGGGATGAACTGGAAGTCTCGTTTTTGTCATCTGGATAGGGTAGGAACAAAGAAGTCAAGGCTGAACTCTAAAGGAAATCTGAGTCGGGCTATCCCAGCATCCTTGGGCTGTCCCAGCACCTGCAATCTTGGCATCCACAGGGCCACAGTCCCCCCTCAGCAGCGTGTGCTTTCCTAGCTCATCCAGGACTTCAAAGGTGCAGAGCTGGAAGGAGAGGAGGAAGCTGGTCTGGGGGCCCTTGGCTAGATGGCGCTGGAGGCTCCTCAGATGAGGATCACCCCCAAGGCAATCACCCCACCTTGGAGAGGCACTGCCAGCACCCGGACACCCTTTTTATAGCATGGTCTCTGGCCCTCAAGGACAGGGAGGTGACCCGGGTGGCTGTTGCCTCTGATCCCTTCCTTTTAGCTTGACTAATTTTCCCAACTGCCGCCAGACTCAGCCTGGGAGTAGGGAATTGAGGAAGCCCCTTCACTCACCAGGGTTTTCTTAGATACAGGGAGCTGGCACACCATGGGATCGCTGCAGGGCGGCTCCTCCAGCGTCGCCTTCAGGGAGTACAGCGACCCCCGGCCCGCCTGGTTGGAGGGGCAGGTAGGACGGTGAGGCGGGAATAGCTATTCCCACCTCAGCCCTTCTTCATTGATCCCACAGCTCCAGCACCCCCTCCCCCTCCCCAATCGCCAGGGGTGTCCCAGCCATCCAGTGCCCCCACCCTAAGTCTAGGCCAAAGTTCCAATCCCTCGGACTAGGGCCCCGACCCCCCGCCCCCGCTGCCTCCTCACTCGACGGACACGACCGCTGACGGCCCCCAGCACCGCCCGCGCCCCGGCAACTCGGCCGCGGTTGTACGTCTCCAAGGCGAAGCGAGCGGGCCGCAGCAGCTCGGGGGTTACGGGCTCCCAGGCCTGAGCGTCCGGAGCTCGGAGGGGCGGGGCGGAGACAGCGCCCGGGAGCAGTCCGAGCAAGGACAGCAGGGGCAGCCATAGAGCCATGGCGAGGGTGAAGCCGGCGGCCTGAACGCACGGACAGCTCTGACCAGCCAGTTGGGCGAAGCAGCTCGTGGGCAGGGGTCCTAGGTCCCTCCCCTGCTGCTGCGGCGGCGCCGCCAATGGGCCTCCGCCAGGGGCGCCTGCGCGCTATCTTGTTTACGCTGGGCACGTGGGGCGCGCTAGCTGCCACTAGCTCGTCTTCCCCAAATAGCATCTGCGAGCATCCGGCTTGGGCCCCAGCACGGGAATAATTCTGTTAGGTCTTTGGAGCTGGCCTGAAAATAAAAGTAATAACGAACATTTATTGCATGTTCATTATATGTTAACATATAATCGTCGTAGCAGTCCCGTGAAGTCGCCGTGATCCTAATTTAATAATTAAGGAAATAGAGGTTTAGAGAGATTAAGTGGTTTACCAATTATCGGATATGGGATGGAGCTGGGCTTGAACCCTGGAAGTTGGCCTAAGAGCCTGGGTTCACAGCGTGATTCTTCCCTGAGGCTCTTCTTCTCATCAGCAAAATGGCAGGTAATATTCCTCAGACTGGCGGATCCTCAGGCTGTTGTGAGGGTCAAATGCAACCATGCAAGCATTCGGTTCTCGGGGCTTAGTGGGAGGAGGTGTTAGAGAAGACAAGGGTCATTCTTACTAAATGCTATTCTTGCTAAATATTGAAAGGTAGCACAGTAATTTGCAGACCAGCTATGAACAGGATGAGCTTGACATGAACCCAATCCAATGAAGTGTAGCCGACTGAAGTCAACCAGTAATTGACCAAATAGCTAAGCCCCTCTTCCTGGCAGACAGAGCCTTGGTATGAATCCTGCCTTCTTTACTTGCCCCAAGTAAGTAAAACTGCCTTGACACAACCACAGCTGCTTAAATAGAGCATCCCAAGCACGAACCCCTTGAACTGGGTAACAGAAGCATAAAAAATTATATTAGGCTGCCTACTTGAGTTCATGGTTTAGTGGAGAAATATGTGAAAACAAGGAGTTTCTCTGCATGATGTTTCAAGCTGAGGGAGAGGAAGCAGGGAGGAGAGACTTTCAGGGAATTGGGGAAAGCACAGAGGGTTAGCTTGAGCTCGGAGAGTGGGGGAAAACTGACATTAAAATCATCTAGTCCAAACCTGACTTTTTACAGCAGCAGGGATCTAGAAAGCCGAACTACTTTCCAACTGCTCAGAAAAGGGTGCTGGAGCCAGACCAGAGCTGTCCCTGAGCTCCCAGCTGAGGTCTGAGTCGAGAGGGCCTGAGGAATTCCAGCAGATGCTGATCCCTTCTTGCCTGTGCCCTCTCGGGTTTAAGGTCTTCGAGGCCCCTCTTGTCTCTCTTACAGGACACAGCCAGATAGAGCCTCTGGATTGGTTGAAGGTGGGAATCCTCTAGATGACCAAGTGGTCTGGATACTGAGCAGTCTTTCCTTAGTTCTTCTGGAAGTAATCATAGGGTTATCCAAAGGTTTGATGTATGTCCAGGGATTGACGCAGGACTGGAACATGCAAATGTTTAGGTTCTCGGGTTAGTTAAAGCAAGAACAGGATTGTTTCCTATTACCTCAACCTACTTGATTTTAGTAATTTAGCAGCTTGACTACAGTGACCCCATTTTATTTCTTGAGTGCACCGTATTTCTCACCTAGTTATCTTTTTTCTTTTTTTTAAATATTTTTATTTATTTTTAGGCAGAGGGGAAGGGAGGGAGAAAGAGAGGGAGAGAAATATCGATGTGTGGTTACCTCTCACATGCCCCCTATGGGGGACCTGGCCCACAACCCAGGCATGTGCCTTGACTGGGAATCGAACAGGTGACCCTTTGAATCATAGGCCAGTGCACAGCCCACTGAGCCACATGAGCCAGGGCAGTTGTCTTTTTCTTTTGAAGTTTCTCTTCTCCTTCCCACCTCTAAGTTGTCCAGAATCCTCAGTAATTTAGTTCGTTGTAAAGAGCCGGAGGTGGGGCTGGATTCTGAGGGCAGAGTTTGTGATCTGACCCCTCTTCCCACCCTGTGGCAAACTGGAGTCTGGAGTCCACTGCCATTTTGACTTCTTGCCGTCACAGGGTGGCGCTGTTGAAGTTTAGTCCTGCACTTCTGAGTGTCTGAGCTCTGAGAGGAGTTGGGGCACTCTCTCTGTGCTCTCTTATCCCCCAGGAAGCCACTGGCCTCCAGAGCACAGCCGCTGGGACAGGAAGGTAGAGATAGAGTACAGCAACACTGAACAGAAATCACTCCTAATCTACATATGTCCCTTACATGCAGCTAAAAATTGAAAAGAGGAGAGAGCTCTGGCCTCTGAGCTTCACACCACCTACTTGACATCAACTCTTTGGTCTCAAGCTTAGACCAAACTGTATTTTTTCACCCCCAGCATACCTCAGGGACCCCCCACCTCAGCATAGGGCATCACTGTTACCCCAAACGCCTGAAGTGTCCTTGATGCTTCTCTTTCCTTCATGTCCCACATCGAATCCATCTCCAAGTGCTCTGGATTCTACCTCCTGATATCTCCCAAATTCGTCCTTTTCTCTCCATTCCCATGGTCACCGCTCAGGGCCAAGCCACCATCACCGCTTACCTGACTAGATCCATTCCTGCCTCCAGTAACCTATTCTCCGTGCAGCAGCTACACAGAACTCACTGAATAGGAGGGGGCACCTCCCAAAACGGAATTTATTTATTAAAAATTGCGTATTTATTCTGACATGTTTAAACTTCGGTCACCTACAAAGTACTCTCCATTTGATGCAATACTCTTATTGAGATGTTTTTCCACTGCTCAAAACAGTTTGTGAACTTGTCAGTTTTGATGCCTTTTAGAGCTTCTGCCGTTTTTTGGTGTCACCTCTTCCACATCGGCAAAACATTTCCCTTTGAGGACTTTTTTCTTCCAGGGAAACAAAAAAAAAAGTCACTTGGGGTGAGATCGGGTAAATAGGGAGGGTGGGGCATGGGGTCATGCTGTTTTGGGTCCGAAACTGCTGAACACTAAGCAGGGTGTGGGCAGGTGTGCTCGTAATCACCCATCATGAAATAGGCAAAGGCTTTGAAAGAGTTTAAAAAATTCACTGAAGCTGAATGCAGCCTCTTACAACGGCAGCTGGTGCACTGATCCAGACGGGCTCTTAGAACACTCACCTAGCAGAGGCAGCCTGTCCCTACAAGAGGCCCATCCTCCAGATGATAATTCTGGGTTTTTATGGGTCCCCCCTTGTATAAACTGAACCCGGGTGGGCTGTGATACGCAGACTAGATCCCCCTTCAAGAATAGACTTGGTGTCCAGCTACTGTGAGTGCTGCCCTTGGCTGTCGACCCCTGGGGGGTTGACACAGAGTCATGCCCCCTTACCTAGATAGCTGCACAAACTCACAAGTCTGAAGGGTCATCCCAGCTTCAGAATTTTCTGCTGGGTCAGGAGAGTCATCCACTGAGACCACGGAGACTGAGTGGCAGCGCAAGGCCTCCCTCTGCCTAGTCTTGCTTCCCTCTCTTCCCTGGGGGCTGGCCCTGCGAGCCCTCCTACCTGGCCTCCTGCCTGCCAGTCTTGATCCCAGTCCATAGCAGAGCCTAACTCAGTGACATTAGGCACACTTTGCATTTATTGATTAATAGGTTTTTAAAAATATCAGTAAGTGTAGGTTTGGTAAAATTTTAAACAAATCATTCCTATACATGTTTTAGGCCATGGACCGATACGTGCCAGCTAAAAATAGTTTAGAAAATGACAGGTTTGTGATATCGGAGCAGCTACACAAGACATGTATGTGTAGGTACGCTGTTCAGAGAGAATTCCTATCTTCAGCAGAATTTCTTTGGAGTCTGATAAACAAAAACTTGCATCTGGGTGGATCCCCACCTGGATGCCCTGAGACACCTCAAACTTGACCTTTTCAGGGCTGAATTCACCATCTTTCCCCATTCCCACCAGGCCCTTCACCCTCCTATTTTATGAGGGGTGCCACCAGAGGCCCAAGCTGGGCACCCAGGAGGTATCCCGAACTCTCTGCCCTCATTCCCCATGTCCAGTCACCACCTAATGTTGCCAGATCTGCCTCCTAAGCACTCCATCCACGCTCCCACGGTGGCAGCCTCTGCCAGCTCCGCCTATCCCCAGCCTGGCAGCCTCCTAACCATCACCCATGGTGCAGCCAAATGTCACCTCTCTGACTAAATAAAGCCTGTTAAAACCCCATTGTTTCTCCAACCTAATCCCCAAGCACTCTCCACGTGGTTTGCTCCACTCCAGCCACACTGGCCTCCTCAGTCCCAGCGGCCCTCACCCATAACAGGGCTTTCCCACTTACGTGAACTCCAGCCGAGAATGTTCTTGCCCCCAGAATCCCACAGCTCTTCCCACTCTTTCCATTGTTTTTTCAAATACTCCCTCCCCTGATGCCCATTTGAAATTGCCACTCTCTGAACTGTCTATTGCCCCTTGTGTTTCCCCCTGTATCATGTGTCACTCACATACCACTTGTTCTGCCTGTAGGGCTGTTGGGTCTCCCCCACTGTAATATCAGGGGTCTTTTAGGGGCTGGGGCTCTGCCCCAACCCAGGCAGCAGAAGGGCTGCAGCCAATCATCCCAGCCCAGATTTAAAGTATTGTCTGAGGCCTCTGGGTCTAGGGCAGGCACAAAACTAAAATTCAGTAACTTAGAGAATCAATTTTTTTAAAGATTTTATTCATTCACCTTTACGGAGAGGGCCAGGGAGTGAGAGAGGAAGAGAGACATCAATGTGCAAGAAATACATGGATTATTTGCCTCTCGCTTGCCTCCAACTGGAGATCTGGCCTGCAACCCAGGCATGTGCCCTGACTGGGAATCCAACCAGTGACCTTTCAGTTTTCACTCCACTGAGCCACACCAGCCAGGGCAAGGATAAATTTTCATTCAATTGTCCTAGAGTACCATTTCTCCAATGGGAGGTAACAATGCCTTCGCTTTCTTTGCAAGATTATTGTGAGGACTAAATGAAATGATATCCTTAGGGCACCTGAATGTGACACTTGGCAAACAGTGAGTTCTCAACACAGCTGAGTCGGCTGGGATGGGACCCACAACTGAGTCTGGCTGCATGGGGGCTCACCACAGTCAGCACCCAGGGCAAAGGAGTTGAAGTCCCCAGACCTGGGTTTGAGTCTTGACTCCACCACTTCAGAGGTCAGTTACGTTCCACTAATTCTTAGCCGAATGAACACAAAAACCACCTTGTAATCAGCAAAGCACAGATGAACAGTAGTTATCTTATTATTACATTCACCAAACCCATAAAGAGGATTAGCAGGGGGGACTGCACAGCCATCCATGGGTTCAGGTGATGGACTTTGGGAAAGTAGGTCCCGGAATTGGTTTACTATGACACAACATGCTGCCCCCAACTTCCTGTCTTACTCCTCCTGAATGTTTGCCTTTTAAAGGGGCCCATGCTGTTGCACTTTGGTTAGCAAACTACAAACTGAGGGCCACATCTAGCCAGCTGCCTGTTGTGGAAATAAAGTTTTATTGGAACACAGCTCTGCCCATTTACTTATGTACTATCTGCAATAGCTTTCACACAACAAAAGCAAAGACGAGCCTTGTGACAGACACTATATTGCTCACAAAGCCCCACGTATTTTACTGTCTGATCCTCCACAGAAGAAGTATGCCAACCTCCACTGTAGCATTTCTCACCTAGTTATGTGTAACTTCTGGAGAATGCAGCAGTATGCCAATATAAATGCTAAATATAGCGTATCTGCCCAAGGGGCAGTTTAATTCAAAGATAAGTAATTTCAAGCATCACTTTTATATTAAAATAAATATGCACATAGTATGGTGTAGAATGCAAGTTTTGCATAAATTTCAAAACTAAAAGACTTTAGTCCTGGCTGGTGTGGCTCAGTGGACTGAGTGTTGGCTTGTAAACCAAAGGGTCACTGGTTCAATTCCCAGTCAGGGTACATACCTGGGTTGTGGGCCAGGTCCCCGGTGGGGGGCACACAAGAGGCAATCACACATTGATGTTTCTCTCCCTCTCTTTCTCCCTCCTTTCCCCTCTGCCTAAAAATAAATAAATAAAATCTTTAAAAAAATTTAAGTATATATTACTTCACAGGTGGTTATGAGGAGCCTAAGAAATCATGCAAGGAAAGTGTTCTGTGCAAGGTAACTACTAACATGTTGGCTAAATTTCTTGCATATACAAAGAGTGTTGAAAAATCAAGAAAACAAAATAGTCAAAATCAATTGAAAAGTGGGCGGAAGCCATAGGCATTTTATAGACAAGGAAATAAAAATAGCTTTTAAATATATGAGAGATGCAACTTCACTCATAAAAGAAATGAGAACACAACTCAAATAAGATACTGTTTTTCACCTACTAGATGGCAAAGATTAAAAATTTTGATAATGCCGTATTGGTGATAGTGGGGAAAGAAGTATAGTCATATAATGTTGATGATAATGCAAATTGTGGAGAGTAGTCAGTAAGTTCTATCAAAATTAAAAGTGCTGCCCTGGCTGGTGTGGCTCAGTGGATTGAGCACAGGCCTGTGAAGCAAAGGGTCGCCAGTTTGATTCTCAGTAGGGGCACATGCCTGGGTTGCAGGCCAGGTCCCTGGGGCATGTGCCCGGTAAGGGACACATGAAAGGCAACCACACATTGATGTTTCTCTCCCACTCTTTCTCCTTCCCTTCCCCTCTCTCTAAAAATAAATAAAAAAAATATTTTTAAAAAATTACAAGTGCATATGCTTAAACATGATTCTACTTTCAGGTTTTAAATCATAGAAATGGTTACAATCCTAAATAGATGAACAAAGATGCTTTTAGAGCTTTGCTTTTTATTTGTAAAGGCCCAATAATAAAGGGCTAGTTTAATAAAATAAAAATACAAAGTGGAATACTATGTAGCTATCAAAAAGAATAAGGCATCTCTGTGTATATTGATATGGAATGCACTTGAGGTATGTCACGTGAGAAAAGAAACAAAATGAGTACAGCATGCTACCATTGATGTGGTTATAAACATGCATACGTAATACATACACATATGCTCTTATGTATGTAGGCTATCTCTGAACTAGATCACACGATGACCTATGAGGCCTCACATAATCTAACTTGCCTCTTGGTTCCTAGTCATTACCCCTCTGACTCATCTTTCCCCCAGCTCTGCTCCACTGGTGACACTGGCCACCTTGCTTTTCTGAGACACCCCAGGCATCCACTTGCCTTAGGATTTGCAGTGGTTGTGTCAGGTTTTTGCCTCAAATGTCTATGGGGCTCATTTCTTCCCTTTCTTCAACCCTTTTCTCAAGTCTTACCTTCTCACTGAGGCGTATAATGACTACGCTCATTAAAACCACACCCTCATCCTTTATTTCCTCTTACCCTACTCTTTTTCTCTTTTCCACAGTACATATCACCTTCTGATATTTTATCATTCAATGCACTTAGGTGCTGTGTTTATGGTTTATTGTCTGTTTCCCCCCAGTAGAATGTAAACTCTACAAAGGGTAAGGATTTTTGTCTTGTTCAGTGATATAAACCAAGCATAAAATAACCAGTAGATACTCAATAGTGATTCACTGAATAAGGGGATGGAGAGATACACAGGAACCTGGTAACAGCTGTTCCCCACAGGCAGGGGAGCTGAGGTTCTAGAGGTAAGGGTGGAAAGGAGACTCGCTTTTCAGGACAGACCCTTGTGTACTTTGTACCATGTGCTTGCATTAACTTGTAAAACAAATAATAAAATTCTTATGCCAGAACTAGAAGAAGTGACAACCTAGACTCAACCACCTGACATATGATGCTCCAGGAGCAGAGAAGGTAAATAATTTGGCCAAGGTTACACAGCCAGGGTTTAAACTCAGATTTACTAACTCCGGAGCCCTAGCTCTTAACCAGTATGTCACAGAGCTGTTTGCTTTGGATCTCTATCAGCCAATTTAATGTAGCGTGAAAGAAATGCCAAGGTTTTCCAAAGGTGATGGTTTGCCTCTGTCTGATATTTTTCACTACAATGAACTCCAAGCAATGGTCTGAGTTCTTGTGAAACATGAGATTTTGGTGGCATTGTGCTCAGCTTGACATAAATGGGAACACTGGTCTTGAGGATTGTTTTATGAGAACTGCACGGTCAAAATAAAGTGTTAGTCTCAGTCCCTCAGTAGTTAGAAGCACAGTGTTCCTGAAACCTGCACTCCCAGATGTTTCTTCTTTCAAAGTCGTCAAGAGGTCTGGGTGGAGCTGCGGGGTGTTGCGGGGTGAGGGAGGGATTTGAAGGCACTTGGCCTGGGACTATTCCCAGGGGCTATTAAAGGTGGGCTGCTGAGCCTCCCCAACAAGGCTGACTGGTGGGAGGCCTTCCATGCCCGGACTAGGTGGTGCACCCGCCGCCGCTGCTGCAGCCAGTAGAGCATCTCCACTTTGTCACGCTTCATCTTGTCCAGATAGGGCCTGCCCTTGAAGGTCACTGGCTCACCAAAGATTAATTCAACCTCCTTCAGGAGTGAAACCAAAGGAGCTTCCATTAGATTGAGCTTCCTGTGTAGATGGTCCCGGATGTGATTTTCCTCCAGGAAGCGACTCAGTTCTGTGTCAGTCTTTTGGAAGAAACGGTTGGGGTCAGAGGCCTGTCGTTCAAACCACTCCAGTTTCCCCAGCCACATCTCCCGCCGCTGAATGGGCTGCAGGGTCTGCTCCCAGGCACTCACCAATGAAGGCAGCTGCCTCAGACGGGCATTGGAGCTGTACTTGATGGCCATGTCCAACCGGTCCTTGTTGGGAACCTCAAGCATGGACCACAACCGCTCCAGACGCTTCTGCAGGCTGAGGACTTTGTGGGGTTCTCCCAGGAGGTTGGTCTTCTTAGTTTCTAGACTGTGCCCCAGCACTGTGTTCCAATCCCACTCTCCTGGCACAAAGTCTGGCTCTTCATCTTCTAGCAATGGAGGTGGGTGCTGGATCTTTAGGGACTCTCTGACAGGGGTAATGATCTCCACAGGAGCCTCCTTTTCATACATTTTGAAGATGACATGGAGGAAATCTGTCTCCTGGTTGGTGAGGTACTTGAAATAGTCATCCACAGACAGGGTGTTTTTCCACCAGGTCATCCCTGCAGTCTTGTTTAATGCCACCTCCCAGCCTTTGCCTGCTTGGAGTGATGCGAGGGAGGACATCCTATCAGGGTTGGAGTGTAAAGTGTTTGGTCTCTGGGGAAAAAGACCAGCCAGCTTGGGGTTGATGACATGATACTGCTGTTCTTGACGCAGAAAGGCTGAGACCAGGAACATTGACCAGTCCTTACTGGCTGCGGGCTCAATCAGGGGTCCCTGGTCAAAAGAGAAGTGGTCAGTAGAGACACTGCTCATTAACTCCTTGTAGACCTCCCTAATGCTGTTACCAAAAAAGTGATCAATATCCATTTTCTCGATAAGATGGGGTTCCAGTTCACCAGCCAGGTGGTTGTACAGGGCTCCAGTCTCCTCAACGTGGAAGGAATCCAAAAACTTTCTCTCAGAGACTTGTACGCCAGCTGCCTGGACCACGACCTGATTGCTTAGTTTCAGAGTAACAGTCACTGGCTGTGGATGAAGTGGAGGGGATTTGGAGGACCCGGGACCCCACTGCCCAGATGTTTCCTCTTCCTCCTTCAACATTCTCTGGAGCTCTTCCATGGGATGTGTTGCAGCTGAGTGGTGGGTCTGGGCCCCCAGGAGTGGGGGCACACCTGAGTCTATTGGTGAGTAAGGAGTCCACTCCAATTTCATGTTCTTCATCATCTGCTTCAGGTCCTCAGCCACCATGTCCCCCACCAGCTCTGGCTTGCTCTCTGCAAACAGGACCAATGGGGTTACAGGACGAGGGGAGAGTGAAGGAAGACCCAATTCGTCTGCTAGCTTCCAGCCCTCACGCAGAGAGGGCATGGACTCGCTCTTCTGGAGCTGGGGATAGAGAAGCAAATGGGAGGTGAGGGGTGACTCATCGGTGAGAGCTACGGAGCACCCGGGCTGCGACACAGTCTGTGAAGAAGTGAAGCTTGCCTTCTTCTTTTGCACGGTGTATAGCCAGGGTAGAGCCTTTCTCCTCTTCAGCTGAGGGATGGACTTCAATTCCTTCACTGGATCGGGTTCAGGTTCTCTGAAAAACTCTGGGGAGCGACTGAGCTGAATGAAATAGTTCAGGTTGAAGTGGCAGCATGGCACTTGAGAGAAGTGGGCGCTGTGAGGAGGTGGTTTGACAATCCCAGGGGGGCTGAAGGGGCGCAGCTTTAATATGCCGCCCTGGGCCTCCTCTACTTTCAGCAGGGCACGGAAATCAGCAAGCAGGCCACGGTAGACCTCGGGACTGGTGAGGAAGAGTGTGCAGTCCCTTGCGAGGCTGGCGGCCAGCCGGGTGAGCGTGGCTGATTCAGTGTAGACATATGTGGAGGTCGACCTGGTCTTCAGCAGGTGCAGGTAACATAAGAAGAGCCGCTCACAGCTGAGCAGCACGTAAACCAGGAGCCGCTTCCGCAGCCTCTGGTTGTTCAGGTGGCTCAGACTAGGTTCGGAGGGAGGCTCCCGCCAGCTGCACTTTAGCTCGTCCAAAATGACCTCTGTGAAACGGTGTCGGCCCTCAGGAGGCATGTGCTCCTCCAGCCCACAGCAGGCCAGCCGCTTGGCCACCTGGCGGCACAGCGACGCCACCGTCAGCCGCGAGACGGGCAGGGACGGGAGCATCGGGACCTCCTGCAGGAGGCGCTTCTGAGACTCTGGGCGCGTCACTCTGCTGGGGAAGAGCGACAGGGGACGCAGCAACCGGTGGTAAAACTGCTGGAGCTCGGGTTCCGGTTTAAAAGGCTCCATTTTAGCGCTGGCTGCGCCCGCAGTAAGACCCAAGGCAGCCAAGCGGTTACTAAGGGAACCAGGGACCAAACGGCCAGAGTGCGCCTGCGCTACCTGAGCTCGCCGAGCGTTGAACTTTGTTGGCGGGGGCGGAGGGAGTGAGAGCACGGCCTCGTGTGCGCGTGCACCAGGAGGCGGGGCAAAGCCTGGCTTCCGAGGCTCCGCCCTCTCGGGACTGTGCGCTAGTTTGCCGCTGCAGGACTCTAGTTGTTCGCGTCTTCTGGCCAGTGACTGCATTTGAGATGGCCTCGGACTCGGAGGACCGTGGGACCGCCTGCACGGTGAGGTCCGAAGCCTCTTGTAGGAGCCTAGCGGGGCAGTTAGCCTCGACCCCTAGGGGTGGTCGTTAACTCGAGAAGGGGGGGAAGAAGCGGGCACCAGGGGCGGGGCCCGAGGCCCCAGCATGAAAAGAGTGCTAGAGTAGCAGGGTCTTTGACGTTAATGTTGGAAGACGTTGGTCCTGAAATGAGTGATAATGAAGAAGGCGCTTCAGGAGGAGTCACGTGGGACGTTTCCCCAGGCCTTTGGGGTAGTCGTAGGGAAAGTAGTGAAACAGGGTCAAGCAAGAGGGGTACCCATCTCTCATCAGTGGGTACCTGCTGCCCTTGCAGCTGGAGTTCGCGGTGCAGATGACCTGTCAGAGCTGTGTGGACGCGGTGCGCAAGTCCCTGCAAGGAGTGGCAGGTAGGAGCCAAACAAGTTTTCTGTGGACCGTCCAGAGGCCTCTGGGACAGGTAGACAAATCTCTTAGACCAACCGTACTCGCATTTTACAGATGCAGAAATTGAGACCCAGAGAGAGGAAAGATTGTTCTAAGAGTCACACAGAGCCCCACAGGCAGAGCCTGGAGTGCAGGTCTCAAGGCTGCCCTGCCAGCAACTGCCTGTCTTTCTGGTGTCTTAAGCCTCACGTGCCTGGGGAGTAAGGGGCTAGACTGAGTATAGCCATGCCTACAGAAGGAGTTCCCTAAAAAACAAGCACTTTTTGCTTGTGAAACAGCATAATCTTGACAAAGCAAACAGCAGCCCTGGCCATGTCCCATCCTAGGCAGCTCCTGGTTCTTAAAAGTCAGCTAGCTAGTTGGTCTGGAGGTGACCTGGCACAACTGAAAAGATCTGAGAAGCAGAACCACCAGCATGGCACCGGGAGCTACCTTCCTTTGATTCTGTTAAATGTTCATCAAGTCATTCAGGAGCTATAGACCAGGCACTGGGGGCTTTTTAGGGAGAAGCGTTCACATGTGTTTCAGGCACAGCCGTGCCTTAGGTAAAGATGAGCACACAAGCATTACTCCTGGAAGGGCAGGTCTGGGAAGGAGTGAGGTTAGATGTTTTCTAAAGCTGGGACGGTGGCACTGGGCTCTCTGTAGGGCAGAATACGTCATAGCTATCTGTTAGGGGTATGTGCATTAGAGATAGACTGTTTGGGTTCAGATCTCTTTGTGGCACTGAAACCTTAGGTATGCAACTTTTTGTGCCTCTGTTTCTTTTTTTTTTCAAGATTTTATTTATTTTTTTTTTTAGAGAGAGGAAGAGAAGGAGAAATAGAGGGAGAGAAACATCAGTTATGTGGTTGCTTCTCGCGCACCCCCCACTGGGGACCTGGCGTGCAACCCAGGCATGTGCCCTGACTGGGAATCGAACTGGCGACCCTTTGGTTTACAGGCAGGTGCTCAGTCCACTGAGCCCTCATCAGCCAGGGCTGTGCCTCTGTTTCTTCAGTGTTTCAATGGGTATGATAATGGAAGCTACTCTGGAGAATTGTCCTGAAGAGTAAATTAGTTACAATTAGCACTTTAGAAAAGTCTTTGGCACGGGGTGAGAACACACTGAATCTTGGTAATTGTAAGAGAAAGGGCTTACAGGCGGTGATCCGGTTAGGTGGAGGAAGGAGAGTAGAGGTCTTGAAGTTGGATTTGCTATGCGTTTGGGGATGGTGGGTGAGGGTCTCAGGAGACTGAGCCTTTCCACCTCAGGTGCGGTGCTCTGACTGAAGGTTTCTGAAAATGTTGGGCTGTCCACTTCCTGTAAACCATTCTTGCTGGGAGAGCAAACAGCTAGACTTTTTGTTGGACACAGCAGTTTTTCTGCCCTCAGCAGATTTCTTAGGCACAGAAAAAGACCTCTGATGGCTACATTTTCTGTTCTGGGTAACTGGAACCAGCTTGGCTTTTTATGGGCTGAGAGGGGCAAGGGATTTGCCCTTTTCGGTAGTCTGGGGCTTTGGAGAATAGAGCTCTGTTCCCTTTCCAGGTATAAGTGGGAGGAACTCCCAGGTCAAGGCCCACTTTTTTGAGCCCTTATCACACACCCTGGAGTTCACTGTGGGCTTATCTTTTCTCTCTCACTGGGTTCTGAGCTAAACAAGGGCTGGCTCGGCCACACCCTGGGCTTCACCAGCCAAACTGAACTGCTGCATAGCTGGAGAGCCAGCTTCTTGGTTCAGACTCAGGTGAGGAGCTCAGGAGGTATAGTTACAAAGAGCTTCCCTCTTGGAGACCCCCCACTTCAGGAGCAGAGAATCAGCTTTCTTAAGAGACCCCAGATCAGGAACTCACCTGCCCTGAAGCTTATTTGTCATAAAGTTTTGTCTACCGTATGTCTAAAACAGCCTCTCTTTTTCCATACTTTGGCCTTCACACCAATCCAAGCCACCTCACCTCTCCCAGACCCTAACAAGAGCTTCATCTTTGGGTTCCCTGTTGCGTCTGTTGTCCACTCTGATAGCTTTTCCATATAAAAGCCAGGGTGTGCCCCAGCCGGTATGGCTCAGTTGGTTGGAGCATCATAGTCGAAAGGTTGCAGGTTCTATTGCCAGGCACATATGATCCCAGGTCTGGGCATGTGCGATCCCTAGTGGTGACATACAATCTGGGCACATATGGGAGGCAGCTGATCGATGCTTTTCTCTTATTGACGCTTCTCTCTCTCCTTTTCTCTCTCTCTAAAAGCAATGAAAAAAATGTCCTCAAGTGAGAATATTTAAAAAAAAAAAAAAGAAAAGCAAGAGTGATTTTTGAAATCACACATTAGATAATGTGGCTGCCCTATGTAGAATCTTCTAGAAGTAATAATGTTTGAGAGCTGCCCATGGGCCAGGCACTGTGTTAAGTGCTATGTATGAATAGCACATTTAGGTCTTCAATAACCCTCTGAAGTAGGTAGTATTACTATCTCCATTTGCATGTGAAGAATCTGAATAGAAAATTCAACAGAAATGTTGAGTAACTTGTCCATGGCCACACAGCCAGTATGTAGCAGACTGAGGATTTCAACTCCAGAGCACACACCCTCCACCACTGTCCACTATGGCCTCTCCCAGTGGCTTCCCATGGCATTAAAATTAAAGTCTAGGTTCAAGTCCATTGATACTGTTATAAAGGTAAAATTTTCTTTTTTATGGCCTAGTAGAATTCCGTTGTGTAAATGCCCAATGGTTGGTTTATCCACTCATCTGCTGATGGACAGTCAAGCTGCTTCCATATCTTGGCGATTATAATAACGCTGTAACTGCAACGAACATAGGGGTGCTTATGTTCTTTCGATTAGTGTTTTAGATGCCTTTGGATGTATTCCCAGAGGCCTTCCAAGCTTTGTGACCTTAAGCCAGTTGTGTGAGCTTCTAGCTTCGTTTCCTCACCTGCCACATGAGGACAGTATCGCTGTCCTGATGTATGTAAAACAGCACACAGCTCCTGTCACACGCTGCAGGCTCAGGCCACAAGAGTTCCCCGCCATCCATCCTCCCTACAGCCCCTTTGCATCAAGAGGCACCTCTTTGTGGACCTGGAGCTCCAAGGCATCACAGGCTGTTGGGTGGCCCAGGATGAGATGCTGTGTGAAGCAAGGCACAGTTTGGTTATTTGGTGGGTTTCCTTTTCACAGGATTGCCGTATTCCTTTTTTTTTTAGAGAATTTTTATGAGTTTGAGTCAAACCGATAACATGATGTGCTGGGAAGCAAGATCTCACGTGCTCGCAGAGACAGGCCTGCCTGCCTGATCTCTCACACATTCTGCCTGCTCCCAGGAGGGTCAGGGACGCGGCAGGGGATCTGAAGAAGCAAGCCAGTGAGACCTTTGTAGCCACAACCAGATGTTCCTGTCTCTCAGGTGCTGCCCCCTCCCAGTAGCACTTCCCAGTTTTGCCTCCTTTGAGCAGGGAGGAATCCAAACAGCTGAGGCACCTTGTCTGTGCCTTGGGAATTGTTATTCTCTTGTCTACCTGATGGTTAACCCAGGCATAGTCTGAGTTCTCCTACAGCCTGTGAGCTCCCTGAGGACTAGGGCCAGTGCTTTCCCCGACCGTGGCCTCCTCCTTGCCAAGTACACATTTGTTGAAAGAATACAGAAAGCCCTGGCTGGTGTAGCTCAGTGGATTGAGTGTGGACCTGCGAACCAGAGGATCGCAGTTCGATTCCCAGTCAGGGCACATACCTGGGTTGCAGGCCAGTTCCCAGCGGGAGACGCATGAGAGGCAACCATACATTGATACTTCTCTCCCTCTCTCCTTCCCTTCCCCTCTAAAGATAAATGAATAAAACCTTAAAAAGAAAGAAAGAATATGGAGCAGGGAAACCAAGGTCGAAGGGAAGGCCAACAGTCAGTGTAGCATTCAGTTCGCAGAGCACTAGCTGAACACTTCATTTAACCCGTGTCCCCTGGCCTGCCCACGGATCCCCTGGGCTTTACTCCTCAGTGCAGCAAACACACTGAGATCAAACAAGAGTGATTATGAGCCCTACAGGTAAGAGCAGCATCTAGAGTTTCTAGCCCATCTCCTCTGAACTAGCTGAGGATTCAAGAGTTCTCTTAGAAGGCCCTTAGAAGGCCCGAATGAAAGAAGCCCCTCTCACCCTTCTTTGAGTTGGCTTGATGTTCGTCAAAGCTGAGCATGTGTGAGAATTGTCCCACCGGCTGTGTACACACAGGGGTGACTTCAGGGATTTGGGGGCCAATTGAGACACACTGACGTGTGAACCTGACCCTTATGGAACACACAGAGCTTGCGCCCTCACAGAGGACTGGAATCAGTGCAGTGTGAATTACGCAGGGAAGTGACAGCACCAGGGCAGAGGAAGGGGTCCCAACCTGCCTGGAGGCTGGGGGCTGCTTCTCCGGTGAGCAGCATCCAGGGGAAGTGCCTGGGCTCCGGAGCTAGGGGGCCTGGGAGGAACTGCAGGTCCCACAATTTACTACAGTGTGACTTCGAGCAAGTTTCTTAGTTTCTCTGTACCCAACTCACAGGATCGCTTGAGTATGGAAGGAGTGACTTCAGATAAAGTATGAAAAAGCCTGCAGTGCATACTCAGAAAATGTTATTTTTCATAACGATGGTGATATGAGCTTTATTGAGGTATAACTCATGTATCACAAAATTTACCCCTTTAAAATATGTAGTTCAGTGGCTTTTAGTGTATTCACGGAGTTGTGCAATCATCACCACTATTGATTTTATATTTCACCAGCTCATGTGGAAATTGAACGCTTTAGCTACCAGCCTCCTATTACCCTACCCCCAGTCTACTTTCCATCTTTATAGATTTGCCTGCTCTGGACATTTCTTCCAGAATGGTGTCATCTGATATGTGGCCTTCTGTGACTGGCTTTCCCGCAACAATGTCTTCAGGGTTCGTCCGTGTGGTAGCACCTGCCAGTGCCTCATCCCTTTTTCTGGCTGAACAGTGCTTCGTTGCATTGAAATAACGCATGTTGTTTATCCATTCATCAGTGGGTAGGCATCTGGGTTGTTTTCACCTTTGGCTATTATGAACGATGTGGATCTGATAGCCTGCTTTTATAAAGACATTTTAAAAAGAATTATCTATGTTTCAAAAGTTATAAACAATGCCTGGCATGTACTAAGGACTCATAACTATCCTTGGAGTGAGGTGACGTTACCCCCACTTTATTTACAAAGAAACAGCCTCAGAGAGGTTAAGGGCCTTACGGAAGGCAGCTTCTGAGCCTGCCTCCAGCCATGGGAGGTTGGTGTAGATGGGGACGGGGAGTCACCTACTCTGTTTCTCTCCTGCCTGTCCCCAGCACAGGGTCTCCAGCCCTCGGCTGCCCTCTGCCCTCTCTCTCCTCTCAGGTGTCCAGAGTGTAGAGGTGCAGTTGGAGAACCAGATGGTCCTGGTGCAGACCACCCTGCCCAGCCAGGAGGTGCAAGCCCTCTTAGAAGGAACAGGGCGGCAGGCGGTACTCAAGGGCATGGGCAGTGGCCTTTTGCGTGAGTAACTACTATGGCCTTGGCCTTGACTCTCTGGCGGGAGGTGGCCTGGGGCTGGTTTAAATCTAACCATAGGATTTTGTGGCTTTGGGTTGGAGAGGCTTTGGAGAAGGTGTGAAAGTTATGTGGGGCTTTCTCCCTGCCCTTCCCCAGCTGGTGAAGGGGTGGGGCTAGGTGAGGTGGCAAGCCAACCCAGGTGCCTCCTGTCTTGCAGAGAATCTGGGGGCAGCAGTGGCCATTCTCGGAGGACCTGGCCCTGTGCAGGGGGTGGTGCGCTTCCTGCAGCTAACCCCTGAGCACTGCCTCATTGAGGGAAGCATTGACGGCCTAGAGCCTGGGCCACATGGACTCCATGTCCATCAGTTCGGGGACCTTACAAAGAACTGCAACAGGTAAGTCATCTGTAACCCCCCTTGTAGCATCCTCATCACCCCAGTTGTGTCCCCATTATGTGTAGGAGGCTGTATGCACCCCTTAGGCATACTTTCACACTTTATGGTCCTTATAAGTACTCTGTAGGCCTGTACATACAGGCCCAGTCTACAGATAAGGAAACTGAGGCTCAAAGAGGTTAAATGACTTGTCAAAAGCCCCAGAGTGTGTAAGTAGTAGTGTGGGGATTTGAACCAAAATATGACCTTGATGTTCCTGCTCATAGGTATCTTACTGCCTCGGAAATGGAGGGTGACTCTTGGATGTGGGAGAGGCAGGTCCTCATGTCATGGTGTTTGTCATGCTACAACACTATTAGTTGATTACTCATTTGTGTCTCCCCTAGAAGCTTATTGAGAGCAGGACCCATGTTTGATTCTTCTTTTTTAAAAAAAAATATTTTATTTCTTTATTTTTAGAGGGGAAGAGGGGCAAAAGGAGAGGGAGAGAAACATCAGTGTGCAAGAGATAAATTGATTGGTTGCCTCTCACATGTCCCCAACCAGGGGACCGGTGACCTTTTGGTTCGAAGGATGGTGCTCAGTCCACTGAGCCACGCCAGCCAGGGCTTGATTCTTCTTAGTGCCCTCAGCTCAAAGCCTTGCACAGGATGGGTATGTTTGTCGAATGAAGGGATGAACGAATGAATGAAACAAATGTAATTAAAGTAAGAGTATGGATCACCTGCCCTGTGGGCTGCTATTTCACTGCCCACCTGCTACCTTTTATCCTTAGCTGTGGAGACCACTTTAACCCTGATGGAAGATCTCATGGGGGCCCCCAGGACGTTGACCGGGTAAGTGTCCAACTGTGCGAGGCTTGGGCTGAGACAGAGCCCCAAGGTCACAGAGGCAAGGCAGGCAGCTCTCGGAACCTTTGAGTGAGATTCCTTTTTGGTCCCCACCATATTTTGTTCCAGTTACAAGTATTGACTGACACTCTCTGTGGCCAAGGGCTGCCCCCAGGAGCTCACAGCTGGGCAGGGGACACCACCGAGCACGCTGACTGCAGCACAGTGAGAGGATCCTGGCTGGGGGCCCTGGGAGCCCAGAGCCAGCCCCTGATACAGCCTGAGGGGCATGCGCAGTGGGAAAGCTTCCTGGAGAAGTGACAATGCAGAAACTGAAGGTTTTCCCTGCACTGCACAGGCCATTCCGGATGCTCCACCTCCTCCTGGTTCTGGGATTTCATTTTCACTGGAAAAGTGTTTTCCCCGTGGGCAAGTCACATGCTGCCTTAATGATTTTTGCCTTATCCGAGTACTGCTTGTTCTGTTAGTTACTCAATGCTTTGATTTAAATGGACTCATTTTTTCCTTAGGTAAATTATGGTTATTTTTAGTGCCTCAGTCTATGACAGAAAGTTTCAAACGTTCCAAAGTAGAGAAACTACCATCCCGAACCCCCAGGTCCCTGTTACCCAGCTTCAGCAGCCACCACCCCATGGCCAGTCCCGTTGCACCTACACCACTGGGCCTCTTTTCATTATTATTTTGAAGCAAAACAAGACAACACTTTATGTAATGGCAGTAGATTGATTTTTTTAATGAGAAACTTGATATTGCACAGAGAATGGGAAACCAGTACTTCTGGCTTTGATCAGAGGATCATTGTAGAAATAAATCAGCGCGGGCTTAGAATGTGTTCTGAGCTCTGCTGGGGATGGAAGAGGTCCGCTTGATCTTTGTTAAAGTGATAGCGAGAGGTGTTGGAGACCTGTTAACACCAAACTGTCACTTTGTCAGCCCGGGAGGATGGCATCCACCCCCTGTGATTCTGTGTTTCCCAGGGCCCTGCCCTTACACACCAAACACTTCCACTTCTCCTCCTGGGGCATGTTTTTCCCCTTTGCCGGATTCAGTGCCAGGCAGGCTCTGGGTCTTGGTCCTGAGAGCTGGTGACTCCCCTTTACACCCTCCAGGACTCACGGGCTTCCTTGGTGTTTTATTTTCTCTCTGGATGAACGCTTGCATCCTTCTGCCACAAAACAAATGAAAACATGGCATGTGTTTGTTTTAATTCATTGTAACTGATTATTTGGACTTTTGACTGCTCCCTTGCATTTCTCACGGTCAGAAGCTTTTACTCCCCCGCCCCCAACCCCAAAGTTGGAGGAAAGCCATGCTTGTGTTCAAGTGTATCTATTGCTGTGAAGCAAATGACTCCAAACCCAGGGGTTTAAAACAACAAGCAGTTATCATCACACGGTTTCGCTGGGGGCCTCTCCCGGGCTGGGCTGCAGCCACGTCCAGGCTCCAGGTGGGGAGGATCTGCTCCCACCCTTCCTCATGTTGCTGTTGGCAGGCTCGGGGCCTCCCTGGCTGTTGGCCAGACCTCAGCCCTTTGCCACACGGGCCTCTCCCTAGGGTAGCACACAACACAGCAGCTGACTTCCCTTGGAGCTGGGAAGTGAGAGATGGCATCCAAGATTAAAGCCACACTCTTCCTGTAACCTAATCTTGGAAGCGACAGTAGGTTCAGCCCACACTGCGAGCATACAAGGATGTGAACACAGGGGAGATGCATCTTAGAGGCTGTCTGCCTCACTGATGCTTGAAAGGGACTGAGCAAGAATTAGCAGGGGAGGTATACCACAGGCAGAGCCCTGGAGGCATGAGCCAGCGAGGAGCACCTGGGAGCTGGCAGCCCGTGTTTCTTGCGGAGGTTTTTGAAGGGCAAGCCTTACAACCTATGCCCTGACCCAGGCCCCTCAGGGCTGGGAATCAGAAGGAGGTGGAGCCAGCTGCTCCACTGCGTTCAAGCCCTCAATATAGACCTGAGCGAAGGCTGCATGGCCAAGGCCACCATGATGACTGACAGGTTCCTTATGGATTTCAGCATCTGGGTTGCGCCACGTGGGAATGTGCTCAATGTGGGAATTTACGCCCAAGCCTGGTTGTCCTGTTGCACGTCCCCTACATGCTCTCAGCTTCCTTCCCTTCTCTCCTTGTCCCCCTCCAGTCCTTTCTCTTCATACACTGTACTGAAGGGACTACTCCAAAGCATGGGGTCACCATGTCATGCCCATGCCTGAAACCCTTCTTGGCTGTCCAGTGCCTGGTGGTATAGGCCCCGCCAGGCTGCTTGGTGCCGCATTCAAGGCCACTGGCCCAATTCCATGCGTAGGGGAGGGACTGGAAAGGCTGCCTCTCCTGACCCTCTGCTGCTGAGTCATGTCTCTGAGCCGCTCCGCCTGCTGCTGCTCCCTCAGCCAAGTCCTGAAAATTCTCAAGGCTCTGTGTCATTGCCTCCCCTTCCTTGTCTTTCTACTATAAAAGTCCCAACATAGGGCATAACAGAAGTGCCAGGTGTGAGCGGCAGACATCTCTCTGGATACAGGATAAAGCAGAAGTGGCTCTTCTTGCTGCTTGTCCAGGCCATTGTACAGTGACGTGCTTTGTGACCATGGTCTTGTGTACCAGCCCACATAGGCATAGGACGGGCACTTGCTTCTGCCTGAAGTGTCAGGTTGGGGACAATTTATTTGCACAGATGTGATTCTGTGACCCACCAGTAAGGTCTTGTCACCAGAATACACACTCACTGCTGTCCCAACCCCATGTGTCATCATCACTCTTCTGTTCTGCGTCTGTCTCCCACCGAGCTGCAAACCCCTGGAGGGTGGTGACTGCATGTGCACCCCCATGCCTGGCAGAGGGTGTCTGATTTAGGAGGTGCTCAGTAGATGTGTTGTGGCGTTTTTATTAACCAGCTTCCGGGGGGCAGGGAAGGACAGTCAGGACAGGTGCCTTGCCCCTTGTGTTTCTTCTCTCTGTTCCGGAAAGCAGGATGTCAGGGAAGGCATGCTGGCTGCCTCTGATGGCCAAGAAGCCAGGTGTGGCCAGCCAAGGCCCAGGGGAACTGCAGACTGCCAAGGGCTCATAGAGTTATCAGGAGGCTGGAAAACCCTGCTTGGAAAGAAGCAGGGACTGGGGTAGCTTCTGAGGCCAGGATGCCAGGCTGGGCAGTGACCTCTCAGGAGAAACAGTCTGGTCCAGTGGGCATTGCTTCCTAGAAGGGGGTCAGGGCTCTTTTCAGGGTGCTGTCCTTCCTCCCAGGATTTCAGGTCCAGGGAGGGAGCATCCAGTTGGCTTCTTTGTGTCCCGAGCGTCCCTTCCTTTTACCTGACTGTACCCACAGGAGGACACTGGTACTTTGGGGGAATCAGATACTGGGGAGCCATAAGCTAGCAGCTGTGCCTCACATGCTCTTTCCCCTGGGTCTTATTGCAGCACCGGGGAGACCTAGGAAACGTTCATGCCGATGCTGATGGCCGAGCCATCTTCAGGATAGAGGATGAGCAACTGAAGGTAAGGGGGGAAAGGAAATGAGGATCTTTCCTCCCAGAGGGGTCCACTGTCTGAGGTGCACTGTCTGAGGCCTCTGTCTCCCTTCAAAGGTGTGGGATGTGATTGGACGAAGCCTGGTCATCGATGAGGGAGAAGATGACCTGGGCCGCGGAGGCCATCCCTTGTCCAAGATCACGGGGAACTCAGGAAAGAGGTGGGTAATGCCGCCCCCTGCAGGAAGCTGTGCTTTGCCAGCCAGACTGGCAAGGGGCCGGACAAGTGCCTGCCTGCTCTTGACCACACGTTCATCTGCAGGTTGGCCTGTGGTATCATCGCACGCTCTGCTGGCCTTTTCCAGAACCCCAAGCAGATCTGCTCCTGCGATGGCCTCACCATCTGGGAGGAGCGAGGCCGGCCCATCGCTGGCGAGGGGCGGAAGGAGCCGGCCCAGCCCCCTGCCCACCTCTGAGCAGGGCCTCAGCCTCAGGTCCAGTATTCTTCTCCTGGCTGGATGCCATCCTCTTCCAGGAGGAGGAGGGCAGGCCCGCTTGTTCAGTCCAGGGAGAGCAGGGATACGGGGTGTGCGGGGGAACATCATGAGGCTCCCTTGGCAAATTAAAGTTTTATTTTCATATCGAACTCTGTGTTTTCCCATGGGCTTGGTGAACATAGTCCCTCTGCCTGGGACTTCAAAGGCCAGCTCTTGGCTTTTGGAGCCAAAACAAAAGAACAAAAAACAAACTGGATTTAAACCTACACACCTCCTGCCCTGACTGGTGTAGCTCAGTGGGTTGGGCGTGGTCCCACGAACTGAAAGGTCATCGGTTCCATTCCCAGTCAAGGCACAAGCCCGGGTTGTGACTAGGTCCCCGGTGCAGGGCGGTGCAGGGCATGTGAGAGTCAGCTGATTGCTGCTTCACTCCCACATCGATGTTTCACTCCCTCTCTTTCTCCCTCCCTTCCTCTCTCTCTAAACACATAAATAAAATCCTTAAACACACACACACACCCCTAAGGGCAAGTGCACAGAGAGAACCCATGAATTGCCAGACAATGCCAGATGCTCCAGAGTCCCCACTGGGCCTTGCCTGAGGCCAGCTAACTCCTGACCTGGGGGTCAAGAGCTACTATTGTATCTTCCCAATGCACACTTTAAAAATTAAGCTTCCTGCCCTGGCTGGTGTAGCTCAGTGGATTGAGTGCGGGCCTGCGAACCAAAGGATCACAGTTCGATTCCCAGTCAGGGCACATGCCTGGGTTGCAGGCCAGTTCCCAGCAGGGGACAGACAGGAGGCAACCATACATTGACATTTGTCTCCCTCTCTCCTTCCCTTCCCATCTAAAGATAAAATAAACAAAATCTTTTTTAAAAAAATTAAGCTTCCTTGAGTTGAGTTCTTTATTCACAAGTGAGATTCTTAATTAATCTAAAAAGTGAAGTGCTTGGCACAGGGTATGGCACGCAGTAAGTTAAAGGAGGAGTGGCTGTGATTCTGGGGCCAAATGGGGTCCTGGAGGCAGCCCCAGCCAAGCTCCCCGCTCACAGAGAGGGCCAGTGTCCAAGGTCTAGTGCGGGGGACCCCCACTCATCTGTTTGCTCCCCACTGGACTGTGTCAGGCTGCTCGACTGGGACACGGTGGGCTGTCAGAGTACAAACCGTGCCCTTTACACTGCCTGCACAGAACCAGGTGGGTGGTTTTACAGCTAGCTGGCCTTGGCTGAGATGCGCCTGGCACTGCTCCCATCCCCTTGGTGGGCCCTGCCTGGTTCTGCCTCAAGACCGCTGCCTGTGTCTCTGGCCCCAGCCCTCTGTCCCTGCTCTTTCTTGCTCAGACTGTGCTGGTTGCTTTCCAGCTCCCCTTGTTTCCTGGGGAACCAAATCCTTTTTAATATTGGGGCCCAGGTTTTCTACCCCTGTCAGCCTCATTGCTGGAACTGCTCTTGGATTCTGCCCGCAGCCAACCTCTGACCTCTGGCCTTCCTGCTGGAGGCATACCTTGGTTTAACCCTTTCATGGCTCAAGGGCTCACTGTCCTCTATCACTCCACTTTGATCCCTAAGGAATCAACATCCCATTAGCTTTTCTTTCTTCTAAACTCTTAGCTGTGTGCTTTTTTGCAAACTGTTTTTCATCAAGAAATACTGCCCAAACATCTTGAAGCCCCATCTGTAAAGCAGAAGTGGACCAGTCCTGAGGCTGCAGGGAGCACGGCTTGAAAATCTTTGCCAAATTCAGACATTTTTGTGTTACCTCTCAACTTGTGCCGAATCCACAAACCATCAGTACTGATATTCACCAAATAATTTTGTTTAAATTGATTCACTTTTAAACTTACTTAGAAAGGAAATTGTAATCACATTAGCTAATATCATACCCTAGATAGTGATTATTAAGTGCCAGGCTCTGTTCTAAGCACTTTACATGCAGTAATCCATTTAATCCTCTAGACAATCCCACATGGAAGGTATGTTCTATTTTTAGCCCATGTTACAGATAAGGAAACGGAAGCACAGAGTGGTTATGTAACTTGCCCTAGGTCACACAGTAATGGGGCCCAGGTGGTCTGGCTCCAAGTCTGTGCTCTTAACCACTCTATTGGTTCTCATTGTAAAGTATGGAAAGCAAGATTCATTTGTCAGAAACAGAAGTTTGCTAGAAAAAGAATATACATAGTTATTAAAATAAAAATTGTTCAGCCCAGCTGTTGTGGCTCAGTGGATTGAGTGCCATCCTGTGAACCAAAGGGTCACTGGTTCAATTCCCAATCAGGGCACGTGCCTGGGTTACAGGGCAGGTCTCCTGTAGGGGTTGTGAGAGACAACCACACATTGATGTTTCTCTCCCTCTCTCCCTCCCTTCCCTTCTTTAAAAATAATTAAATAAAATATTTAAAAATAAATAAATGGCCCTGGCCGGTGTAGCTCAGTGGATTGAGCACGGGCCTGTGAAGCAAAGGGTCGCAGGTTCGATTCCCAGTCAGGGCACATGCCTGGGCTGCAGGCCAGGTCCCTGGTAGGGTACCCATGAGGGGCAGCCACACATTGATGTTCCTCTTCCACTCTTTCTCCTTCCATTCCCCCTCTCTAAAAATAAATGAATAAAATATATTTAAAAAATAAATAAATAAATGCATGTATGTCATCTACTTAAGGTATCTTAGCCAAGGAGAGAGAGATTTTACCTAAAACCCTAGAGGAGGGAAGCACCGAAACAGAGAGCCCATAAGAGGGAGCTCAGCTTTCAGGCAAAGAGGAGAGGCTCGGGTTCCCCGGGTCTTCCTGTCTATTAATACCGCCATGAACTTCAGCAGGAGAGACCCTGTCACTGTGTTTATGACATATGTCAGTGGTATCAGCGCACTGAACCGACTGTTACTGATTGCTTTTTTATTTTTATTTTGATGACTATGATAGGCTGATAACCCAAAGTTATCAGATCCTCATCCCTGGAAGCTATCAGTATTACCTTATTTGGAAAAAGTGACCACATAGGATGGTCTGAAATTAAAACTAAGAGCAAGTCATGGCTTGTAGACTTAGTCATTTCCTGGGCCTGTATCTTCCTTGACAAAGGTCAGCCTTTACCGTAACTGAGCCTGTCTGTCTTTTTGCATCTATGATAACATACCTTGGGAAAGTCATTTCCTTTTTCCAGACCCCTCAGGGCACAATCTCCCACCTGAGCAGGAGAACACAGAGCCTGTTCATTGTTATGGTTATTATGGTAACTAAGTGTTAACGATCCTATTCCACCTCTGTAAAAGGAGTATGTGTCTATTCATTCCTTTTACTTTTTATGCCATTTCAGAGGGTTTTTTTTTTTTTTTTTTGCTTTCTCCTGGCCCCTAGTCTATCACCAATGAATGTCATATAACCCTTTAGGCTTCCTCCTTTGATTGTAATGTATAAAATAAGGTATTAAACTGCCCTTCTCCAGAACATTTCTCAACCCATTGAAATTTTGCTTCCTTGCAATTGTCTTCAGTTTGGCCCAATCAAACTCATAAAAATTCTCACGGGTTTGGACATTTCTTATGTTTACACCAAAATTAAATTTACTCTTAAGTTTACGAAATTTGGTTTTACGTCATTGGTCCTCAGTGGGGGTGCTACTACCCCTTAGGGAACTTGTGGGGGTTTGTGAGGGAGTCTTTTTGGTTGTGACAATGCTGAGTGGGAAGGTGCTTCTGGCGTGCATGGGGAAAAGGCTAGGGAGCCTTGCTGACCTGCCAGTTGCAGGATAGGCCATCATAATGAAGAACTGTCCCAGTTTCTGCTCAACTTTCTGATGTTGCACTAGATACACTTGAATGTGAAAAACATTTACAGTTAGAACTTAATTTATTTATTACTTATTTTATTTGTAAACAACAAAGCTCTTCTGGTGCCGTTTTAACAGACTATGGATTTTTCTGTTCTCGGTTGGGTTTGGAATGTTACTAAGAGTTCACCAATTTGGAGAATGATGTTGCCAGTGGCAATAGCAGGAGTCCTATTTGAGCTGCCAGTGCGAAACCTGTGTCAGTCTGCATTCGTAGCTGACCGGAAGGCATAGTTCATTATAGATATTTCATATGATAGATATTATTGTATTAGAAATGTCTTTCCATTTGGCACAGCCATGATAGGCTAAGTTACGTCTCTGGGCTACCATGTGAGGAATGATAAAGCCTCCAGAAACCCTGGCTGGCATAGCTCAGTGGATTGAGCATGGGCTGCAAACCAAAGGGTCACCAGATTCCCAGTCAGGGCACATGCCTGGGTTGCAGGCCAGGTCCCCAGTGGGGGCCACGTGAGAGGCAACCACACACTGATACAGCTTTCCCTCCCTTTCTTCCTCCCTTCCCCTCTCTAAAAATAAAAAAAAAAAAAAATCTTTTTTAAAAAAAGGTAAAGCCTCCTGGAAAGTCTAGTATCATTACCAGAGAAATAGACCCAGTGTGGGTATGAGGTATGGTGAAAATCAAGAGAGGCGATTGTTGTTTTTTCTTTAAACACATACACGACATTATGATTCTAATCGAATGTTGTTTCAGAAACTAGAAGGCCTGGCAGATAGTAGGTGGTTAATACAATTTTAGTTGAGATACCATCAGTTCTTTGACTGGGAATCCAACTGGTAACCCTTTGGTTTGCACACCCGTGCTCAACCCACTGAGCTGCACCAGTCAGGGCTGTATGTGTATATATATAAATATATATGTATGTATATATGTATATATGTAAATATATATATTTATCACAATAAAAAAGTCTTCTAAGAAGGTCAGTAATTTTTATAAGTGAAGGAGGTGATATTCACAGATGTGAAGGCTTGTGCTCACATTCACACAGCTGGCAAACCACGACTTAGCTCCTTCTCTGGGGTAATCGAAAGAGCTCCAACTTAGCCCCATTTCTACCACCGGCTTGATGATGGGCAGCTCCTTCTTCACTTCTGAGTGGGTCTCATCTGTAAAGTGATCGGGCTAGCCTGGTCTGGTGTGGCTCAACTGATCTTTTTTTTTTCTTTAAATTAACTTATTTATTGTTATTCTCACCTGAAGACGTGCTTATTGATTTTAGAGAGATGGGGAGGGAGATGTGAGAGAGAAACATTGATTGGTTGCCTCTTGTACATGCCCCAAACGGCACTGAACCTGCAGCCTAGGTAGGCATGCACCCTGACTGGAAATGGAACCCTCAGTCTTTGGGTTTACGGGATGACCTCCAGCCAGCTGAGCTACCGGCCAGGTTGGCTTATCTTGAAGAATCCTTTGCAGCTTGGACACTATTTGCTGGTGGATATTTCTGAGTGTGATCTTGCCTACCCTCATTCCCCACACTTGGTTCTAAATGACATGGTGTTCTTTTAAGAAATCAGATGTATCACCAACGTTGAAGTTCTGTTTTCCCAAAGAATGTCTCTTCAAGACCTAAAGTCTTGAAGGTTAAAGTCTTCAAGAGGAAGGTTAAACCTACACTAGCCAGCATTGCAGCCATTGGTCACATGTGGCTATGAAACAGCTATAATGTGGCTAGACCAAATTGAGATGTGCCATAAGACATACAATAGAAGACATACAAAGAATGTGAAGAACTTACAATAAGAAAAAGAATATAACGTATTAATAATTTTTATATTGATTACATGATGAAGTGATAGTTTTAAAAGATACATTGGGTTAAATAAAATATATCACTACAGCCCTGGCTGGTGTAGCTCAGTGGATTGAGCTCGGGCTGTGAACCAGACGATCGCGGTTCGATTCCCAGCCAGGGCACATGCCTGGGTTGCAGGCCAGTTCCCAGCAGGGGACCCATGAGAGGCAACCACACATTGACATTTCTCTCTCTCTCTCTCTCCTTCCCTTCCTCTCTAAAGATAAATAAATAAAATATAAAAAAA
>PVKM010009642.1:0-35000 GCA_004027735.1 Carollia perspicillata
GTGCTCCCGATCCTGGCAGCCACTGTGTTTTCCTGCCGCTTTCCCTTTCCACCGGCTGCCAACTCTGCCCCTCTTACCGGTCTGGTTGAATGGTTGTTGGACTTCCGTAGTTCAATTTTCTGTGTTCTGGTTGTTATTGTTTATAAATATTTGTTGTCCTTAATCTTGGTTGTGAGAGGAGGTACAGTGTTTCCACCTACGCCTCCATCTTGGCCAGAAGTTAATACGGGAGTTCTTTGCTGTTAATGGTCCCCTCTCTTTCCAGATGGCAGCATGAGCGTGTAAAACAAAGAAGGCAGATTTGGAGTCTGTGTAAATATTGACTCTTTTGTTTTTTTCCTAATTGAAGAGCTCAGGTCAAAGCTATGAGTTCAGCCTTTTGGGCTGAAGATCATGAGGGGAGAGGCTTGGCTTCTATGGTCTCCTGGAGACTCATGATCACATAGCCTGCCCTCCTCCCTCCCTGGTCGACAGAACTGCTTTTATTGGCAAACCATTTTACACTGGGATTGTCAAGGGCTCTGTCCTTTAAGCCAGTTCTGCTGGAGAATACCTGTTCAATACTTTCAGCGCAGGAATGTCAGATGTCCCGTTTTTTTCAGGGCCCAGTTTAGGAATTAAGTTACCCGGGTTTAGGGTTTGGCATATTTTTAGAGTAGGCTCAGGGGAAATCTAAGAGAAGGGCCTAGTATTTAGTAAGTCTTCCTCTTGTTAGCCAATATGGCCTTTTGTCTCAAGGGCAGTTTGAACCTGGTGTGGAGTTTGGACCTCTTAAAGGTTGGTCCAGGTCAGCTTATTGACTTTCTCCATCAATAAGGCAATTGCCATAGGTAACCCAGGCATCCAGTTGTACTTAACAGAGTCTAATTGTTTTGAGAAGTAAGCCGTTGGACTAGGGATATTGCCTAGCTTTCAGGTTAGGACTCCTAAGGAGATTCCTTATTTTTCTGCTACATATAAAGCGAATAGCTTTTCTAAGGCAGGGAGGCCCAGGGCTGGAGCCTTGGTTAGCCAATTTGAAGGACTTGAAGGCTCAGTTTAAGCCCTGGTTTCCTTTTAATGGCTCAGAATCAGGGCCTTTGATCGCCTCATAAAGGAGTTTAGTTAGCAACCTAAACCTGGAGATCCAGAGTCAGCAGAAACCCACATTCCTAAAAAGGTTCTTGCTTTTGTTTTTTGTGGTTTTGTTTTGTCTGTAAGGTTTAGAAAAGCCTTTTTTAGTGAGAGAGAGAAAGAGAGAGATTGACTGATCCCTGCGTTAGGTGGTAGTCTAAATATATGAACACTAAGGAGGAAATCTGGGCCTTATTGGGAAATGCTCCATACCCCTTTCCCCCAGGGAATTAAGGACTGAGACAATCTTGTGGGCAGGCTTCCTTTGGTGGGGCTCAAGATCGAAATATCATCAACACATTGTATTATGGTCCTACGCAGTAGCTCTACTTCCTGGAGACTTTTTTCAAATGTTTGTCGAAAGATAAGAAGACTGTCTTGGAACACTTGAGGAAGGACAGTCCAAGTATATTGACCTATTCCATGGGTGTTAGGATATGTCCATTCAGATGCTAACAGAGGTGAAATGAGATGTAAAAAATATATCTTTTGAGATCTAGCACCATAAACCATTTGGCATCATGGGGAACTTAGAATAAGAGTGTATATGGATTGGCTACAATGGGGTGAATGGGAATCACAGCCTTATCAACAGCTTGTAAGTCCTGAACCATACAATACCCTTCTTTTTTTTTTTTGAGGCAGTATATGAGTGTTATAAGGAGATTAACAAGCAACTATGGGTCCATTCAGAACGAACATGTCAATGAGGGGTTTTAGTCCCCTACGGGCCTCTGGTCTTAGATGGCACTGTCCTTTGGGGGTATCCAGCCATTTCTTTTAATTTGTACCAGGGGGGACCTGGGTGGCCCTCCCACATAGTCTTATCCCAGATTCTTGGGTTGACAGCAGACTGTATATGGGCTGGGAGTCCAACTGAGGGTGGGCTGAATCTTGGTTAGAGATCAAGAGAAATATGGAGTGGCCATTCCTCTGGGTTAAACTAAGAAGTTGGATATTAGCACAATACCTAGGGCCATCATTAAATCCCTTCTCATTAAGGGTGAAGTACATTCTGGCATCACCACAAATTGAGAAACTAAACAATCTTAAAGGTGATAGCTGAGAGGTGGGATACAGTATATTTTTCGGCTGCCTGTCTACCCCAGTAATGGTACAAGCCAAGGACGTCAAGAGTCCCATGTGTTCCCCAAGTAGGTGGCTCCTGTGTCAATTTAAACATTAACTTTTTTACCTGCTACATCAAGAGTCACCGGGAGTTCATCTGTAGTCATGAGATGTCTTTTATGCAAGCTACCAGGAACTCAGGGCCCCTTTAGTTTTTTTAGATAAGGCCATTATGGGTTCAGGAGTCCCCCTCAATCTTCAGAGCTGGGGATTGTCCCTTTTCCAATGGCCTGGCCAGTTACAAAGAGGGCAAGGCCTGGTGGGGGCCTCTTTTCTGGGGAGGGGATGACAAGGTCCTGGCTTTTGGGGGCACTATGTGTTCCAACGACCCTGCTCACTGCACTTAAGCAATCCCATTTGTTGGATCCAGGGATTGCCCTACTAAGGTTTCCCAGTGTTTCCCTCGGGTGACCTTGAGGCTGAAAGACACCTGTGACTGCTACTAACTGAGCCGCCGCTTGGCCTGTTTGGTCTCAAGTTGGGGCCTTTCATCCCTCTCAGTTTGCTCTTGATTGCTCACTCCTCTGAAGGCCGTTTCCAGTAACTGAGCCATTGGGGTCTGAGAACCAAATTGAAGTTTTCATAACTTTTGCCTGCTGTCTGGGGCAGATCGGCTAACAAAATGTTAACCAAGTAAGGCTTGGCCCTCAGGGACAGAGGGGTCTATATCGGTGTACTTTCTAAAGGCCTAAATCAGTGTGCTCTGAAATAAAACATGATTTTCTTCCTTTTTTGAGTTACCTCTTTTACTTTTTCATAACCTACAGACTGGATGACACATTTTTTTTTCGTGTTACTTATAAGACAAGGTAAAACATGTGATTTCTCCTAGTGAGATCTGCCTGTCCCAGGCTGGATCTTGGGATGGGACTGCACTCGCCCTCCATTGGATGTCATTCTGGTCAGGCTTTTGGGCTGCCATTTCATCAGCATGTCCATAAGCTACTAACTAGATCTTGTGTTTTTTCTCAGGAGCACAGCAGGTGGACAGGACAATATGAATGTCTCTCCAAGTCAGGTCAAAAGACATTGTCAAAGCTTGAAATTTATCTACAGACCCAGCTGAGATCTTCTGAGAACCTGCTCGTTTCCATTTTGTATTGGGGGAAGTCTTTCATGCTAAAAGGGATGTTAACTAATGGTTCCTGAATCTCCATTTGTAACCTCTCTGAGAGGACATAACTTGATGGGGCCAGGGCGATAAAAAGCTCCATTCCTGCTATGTCCTACAGGGCTGGGATCTCTAATTCCCATTGGTAATGGACAAAACAGTGTTGCATTAAGAGGAGGCATAGGAGGAAGGCTTATAGGTGGGGTGAAAGGTGCTGGAGGGGGTGTCCCAGGGGAATCTTAAGAGGGGGAGGGCCCATGTTCCTCAGGATTATCTATTGGGTGTAGTGGAGACATTCATAGGAGAGGATCATCCAAGATGTCTAGAAAAAGGGGAGTTCCAGAAAAAGGGCAATGGGCATAACAGATTTACATGAGCCTCTTTTTTTAAAGAAAATATTTTACTATTTATTTTTATAGAGGAGAGGGAGGAAGGAAGAGAGGGAGAGAAACATCATTGTGTGGTTGCCTCTGGCACACCCCCTATTGGGAACCCAGCCCACAACCCAGGCATGTACCCTGACCGTGAATTGAACTGGTGACCCTTTGGTTCACAGGCCGGCACTCAAGCCACTGAGACACATCACCCAGGGCAACATGAGCCTCTTCTTCTTGGGTCCTGGCATAGGGCCATGAAGGCTTGTACCAAAGGGACTTCTATCTTTCATGGAGGTTGCAAAAGAGATCTAGTTGAGGGATAATATTATAATTTAAGGTCCTATTATCAGGCCATGTTTCCTGATTCCCTAACTTATATTGGGGTCATGCCATAATGTAGAAGAAAATGAGGTTTTCTTGTTTTATTTTAAGCTGTCAAATTTGAGGTCCTTCTACTCGGCTAGAATGCAGTTTAGTGGTGAGTCCTTGAGAATAGAAGAGGAGTCTCCCATAATGACTTGAGAAAGAAAAGGGGAGCACTAGTTAGGGCTAGACAACCTGATGTCTCCCACTACAGAGTGGACTCAGAATACACCCACCAATCACTGAAGGTAGGCTAAGAGGGTCCTAATTCAGGGGGCCAGGTGTTCCCTACACCCATAATTGCAGCTGACCTGTCCCATGCATCCCCAGAGTAGTCCAGTGTGATTCCTCCTACCATGGGTCCATGGCTCCCCACCCATCCTGGGAGCCCACTTGTTTTGGGCCAATAAGGCCATGGTCAATTATTAAGTCTGGGATGCCAGGAAGAGGCCACAATAGTTATGGGACCATAGAATGGTTTCTAAGAATTCAAATTTGCACCTGACCCAGATGAAACTGAGGTGCATGGGGATTCCTAAGCAAGTATGGAGGTCTAATCCCCAGAAAAAAAAAGAGAGAAATCCAATAAAAGGTGTGTTTATGAAAAGCAGAGGCAATGCAAGGCAAATCCATGTGGACTAACTTACCAGCAACTGCGGGCAGAAAACTTACTCTTCTGGGATGCAAATTTGAGGCTCTTGGTTGCCTAGGAGGGGGACATCACAGAGAGTCCTTCAGAGAGTGGAGAGGAGACACCCAGTCAGGAGTGGAGGAGAAACAAGACTTGGTTCTTGGTTTCAGGGAGGGAGACGCAAACTGCAGCCACTTGTTGCTCCTTGGTTGCAGGTCTCCAAGAGAGTCTGTGAAAGCAAGAGACCTCCTGGCTGGCTCACCAAAAGCTGATGCAGGGTAGTACCCGTACCCGGGGAGGTCAAGGGTAGCCTCAACCAATTGAGGTTCTTATTAGGAAACAAGTAGGAATTCAAGAATGTGACAGAAAGATCTGGCAAAGCACAGGTTTACTAAAGTAATAGTACGCACCGGAGAGCAGCAGACGTTGGAGAACAAGTCACACTGATAGGGAATAGGCAGGTTTTCATTAAATGTAGGCAATGCAGGGCGGGCATGTGGATAGGGCTGTCCTCTGCTTCTGAGCCTGGGAGGAGGTGGCTGCCTACACTGACCATTCTTTTCCCTCCTCTCCAGATATAGTCATTTTTTTGGTTCTCTTAACTACAGGAAATTGGGGAGGGGCAAGCGGGGCAACTTCTCAAGATGGAGAAGGGGAGAGGTAGAGCTTGAGGCCTGAGTTCCATATTCTATCTTTCTTGCCTCAGTAATCCTGTGCATTTTCCACTAATTATATATAATTTTTGTTACATAAATTCCAACTGCAGAAAATTAAAGAAAGCTATAATCACTGGCCACCCCCACCTTGAGTCCACCCAGGTGACTTTAAGTGACCAGTCTGGAACCTTCCTAAGGACATTCAAAAGGTGACACACACCCTAGCGGGTCTGATGAGGGCATGACACTGATGCTATCCTAGGGAAGGTCCTGCTCATTTTTATTGAACACAAAGTTTCTGTTAAAGGTCCAGTCAATAATTTCAGCTGTGCAGGCCAGTGTCTGCCCATTGTAGTGTGAAAGCACCATATATAAGAATGGATGTGAGCCCTGGCCGCTGTAGCTCAGTAGACTTAGTGCAGACCTGGGAACCAAAAGGTCGCTGGTTCATATCCCAGTCGGGGCATATGCCTGGGTTGCAGGGCAGGTCCCCAGTAGGGGATGCATGAGAGACAACCACCCATTGATGTTTCTCTCTCTCCTTCCTTTCCCCTATCTCTAAAAATAAATAAATAAAACCTTAAAAAAAAAAAAGAATGGATGTGGCTGGGTGCACATAAAACTTTATTTAAATAAAAAAGATGGTGGGCTCTTTGACCAGAGGGTGGTAGTTTGTCCACCCCATGAGTGAGCACCAGCCGACACTTCCACCAGGGCCTCCCCCACCCTCTTAAGATGGAAGGGAGGTCAAAATTTCACTTGTACTTGGATGTTGCTCCTGCAAGTGGACAAGTAGCTAGAAGTCCTGCCCATGTTTATGGCCGTTCAAGCTTAGGGTCAAAAACCACCTTCCAGTAAAGAGGTGTATTCACCCTGGGCATCCTTTTTGCCCTTACAAATTTGATGTGAAAAACTTGTTTCTTACATTTCATCAAATTCACTTTTTAAATTATGGAAATTCCAAAAATAGGCAATGACACTACAGTGAACCATCATGTACTTCTCTCTTCCCTTTCTCTTTGCTGGGTGCAGGCAGGCAGTTCACTGAATGTGGGATCACCCAAGGCTTCTACTTTTCTGAATGACGAGAATTTTGTCCAGTGTCCTACAGACTTTCCAATTGGCAGCAAAGGCCTTTAAACCGCAAAGCACTGACCTACCTGAGTTAATAACATCATCTAACACCTAAAACATATTCACTCTTCACGTCATGGGCTGAAAGTTTCTAGTCTGTTTGAAGTCTCAGGAAGACACCCACAAGAGAATTTTGAAGCCTTCTATACATTTAATGGGTTGCCAGTCATGCGACTGGGGGGTGAAAGGGCAAGATCACTGGGGATAAGACCCACTTCTGTGGACAACTGAGGCCAGAAACAATACTAGGCACGTGGTAGATGCTCATTATGTTTTCATAATCATGAATTTCCAGACGACTGTTGGATTTGATTCCAGCTCTTCCCGAGTGACTGTGAGCAGGTGACCAGGCTTCTCTGACCTTTGGTAACTTCTTCTGTGAGACGGGGACAGCAGGAACAACCAAGTAGCAGGAATGGGACACAATATCCACGGGGATCCCGTGGGGTGAGGGCGTGGCCCGGGTCTACAGCCCGCCCAATGCACACCCACCTTCTTTCACTGGAGACCGAACAAGAAAGCCTTAAGCGCGCCTGCGCCCCGCAGTGCCCCTCCCGGAGCGCCGCAAAGAACGCACGCACGCACGCACGCATGCGCGCGCGCACGCGGCTCGGCCCGCGCGCTCCCCGGCAGGGGCGGGGCCGACGCCTGCACAAGGGACTCTACTTCCCAGCAGGCACCGCGGCGACGCCAGCAGCCCCCCGAGGAGGAAGCGCAGCGGTGAAGTAGCGGCAGGGCGGTCCCCGCCGCACGCACAAACGCCAGCACGCACGCGGTGGCAACCCCCCCGTCCCCGCCCCCTTACGCCCAATGCTGGAGCGCGCCCGGGCGTGTGCAGGGCGGTGGCGCGGGCGCGGGGGCGCGCGGTGACTGTTGGGTTGGCGCTGAGGGGAGGAGGCAGCGCGGCCGTCGCCGTTGCGCAGATCCGGGCCGCGGTTGTGGGGAGGGCGCCGGGGCCAGTGACCTTCCGGAGGCGGGAGCGAGCCAGGGGGCCCGGGACGCTAAGAGCTGCCGCCGCCGCCATGAACAACTCGGGCGCCGACGAGATCGGGTGAGGACGCACAGAGCCGCGCCGCCACCTCGGCCGGCCCCCTCCCAGATTCCGCCTGGCCCGTCAAGGTCACGCTGCGGGGCCGCAGCCCGGGATCCCGCGGCTTCTTAGCCGGGGGAGGGGGATCCCGAGGGGGAACCTGAGGATTCTGAGGGTCCCCTTTGCTTCTTGGTCCGGGAGGATCCCGAACGGGAGCCTAGGGGAGCCGAGAAGGGCCCACCGCCGCCGCGACCGAGTTTCCCGCTGAGGGACTCCTGAATGGGAGTCTGTGGGGCCCCGGAGGGGCCGCCGACGCGCCCGATTTTACCATTGGGGAGCCCGAGCGGGAACGTGGAGGTGCCCTCTCCGCCCCCACGCCTGGATTTCCCTCTGGGGGAGCCTGAACGGGAACTCAGAAGGGTCCCGGGCGCCCCCTCTGCCCCCATACCTAGATTTCCCGCTGGGAGACTCCAAACCTGAATGTACAGGGTGGGCGCCCCAGTGCCTGTGACTCTCCTGGAAGACCGGAACTGGAACCTGGAACTGGAGGACCCGAGGGTTATGAGGCGCCCCCAGCCCGCGCACAAACTTGGTGGGTTGGCGCACGTGGCGGACCCGACGCGGGGGTTCCGGTTCTGCAGCCGCCCAACTTTTCCCACCGCAGACTCTGGGCGGCATCGCTCCCTTTCCAGTGTATCCCTCCCCCCCAAGTGCTAAGAACGAGGAGGAAGGGGCACAAACAGAGAGCCCTCGGGCCAAGGTCAGGGGGACTAGTCCGGGCACCCCGCGGCGTCTGTGACTGTTGTTTTTACGTTGATGGAGCGCCTTCTCACTCTGCCCCCACCTAAACCCCCCAGGGGTTTTCTTTATTTAAAATAAAGAAAAAGGGAAACGGCGGGTGGGCAAAAAGTCTTGCTTCTGAGGTCTTTCTCTTGGTGCAGCTATTAGAGCAGGTTTGTTACAGCTGTTTCCCTTTAATTACAACCTTGTCTAACGCTGAACCAGCCGAGATCCCGAGAAGCTATCCCAAAGGAGCTAGAAAATACAGTTCTGTCCTGGTGGAGGGGTTTGCTCTAGTTTTCTATGCAGAGACCAGCTCCCACTGCACCAGCGTAATTTTACAGTTAGATTTTTTTTTTCCTGAAGAAAATGGCAAAACAGTGGGGCTGCTTTTCCATGGCCTTGTGTACATTTCTTGGGGCCCTTAGCTTTGAACAGATGTGTTTTTTATAAAGTAATTGATTTGGTGAGTCAGTAATTGTTTGCTGGTGGGAGGCTGGCATCACTGGGCCGGCTCCAGCCACTGCATACACCTTGGACTAAAATGTATGTTGTGTGCTTACCCTCTCCCCCAAAAAAACATGCTATTTAGAGGACCCATGAGGAAAGCACTTAGCTCCCAGCTGGTTTGTTTTTTTCTCCCCACACCCCCCTCGTGAACTAGAAGGCTGTGTTCTGTTAGGTAACTCAAAGGTTGCAGCACTTTTAGCAGGAAACTAGGAGGCAGGGAAAGAGTTGTCATGCTCTCACATCCATACCACATGTACATGTCTTTCCAGAGCACAGGGATCTTCAGGCTTGGGCTGCCTTCCCTTCTCACCAGGAGAGCAGAGACGAAGATTAGGGAAGGCAGGGAGTCTGGAGGCCCATTAGAACTACCCCTCAGGAAAGCCCACGAGGAAGAAAGGATGCCTGGCATTTTAACCCTTTGACTTGTCCCAACTCACAGATCCCAGCCAGGATCCGAGCCCAGATCTGGACCCTCCAGACCTGTGGGCGACTTGGGAAGGCTGCAGAGTGAGTAGCAGAACCAGGATTGGGCCTAGAGATCCTGCCTGGAGATGTTTTCTTCCCATCCTGGTAAACCTGCCTAGATGGTCTCAGTTTTAAACTTGTAAATCACAGATGTCCCAAAACCTTTTATTGCTTTGCAAGTAAAAATCTGTTGCCAAAAAGTACTGAGAAGTTTCTATTTTATGTGGGAACCTTGTTTGTCTTGGATGTGGAGTCCTGGGTTAATTCTGATCCCCTTGCTCTGTAGCTTTGCTAGTCAAGCCCCGTGGCGATGGCCCTTTTACAATTTTCTATAAGAGGAGCAGGGTTTCAGCTTTGGTGGGGTTACCATGTGGGAGGTGTGTTGTGCTCAGATCTAAGCAATGGCAGACATTATCAGGAAGTGGCAGGTCTGAGTGATATCTGGTGACAGCCACTCTCACCTCCGACCTCCTTTGCTTTGGTGTTTGGTCTCTGCCCCAGTAGCTCCCTGGGGAGTGCTTGACAGGTAGGAGGGGTTATTCTCCTTTCTTTGACAGACACACATGTGTGGTGCACTGCGGAAGCCTTAGAAAATGTGTGGATGCTTGGGGCACCATTCTTATTCTTCCCTGGTCTGTACTCCTGAATTTGTCTTTGAAGGCAGCACTTCCTCAGTTCTTGACTACCTGAGCTGGCTTACAAATCAGCATAAACTCTGATGGGAGAATGGAAGCTGGGTGAGACCACTGGCTTTAGTAAAGTTTTTAGCATCCTTATTTTCACAGTCAGCTAGAACAGAGCAAGGGCTAGGTCTTGAGGGCAAAAGGATAATAGGAGCAGTGAAAGTCACCTGTAGTCGCGTGTAGCCCCTTGTAGCTGGTGTGTGGAAGGCTAGATGCCTTCCCTTCTGAGGAAGGCCTGGCAATGACAGGCACTCCTTCCCCTGCCATGACCCTGGAAAGTCAACTTAAAGAAAGATCCCTTGATTCAGATTCTCGGTTAGGGTCCGTGGGTGGATTTCTGAGGGCGCCTGCCACCGTGTTGGTGCTCCTGGGTGCTGGAGGGAGGGCTCTCTCCCCTTACAGATAGACAGAGCCACCCAGAGGTGCTTTGTACCACCCACCTCTGGGACAGCCAAACTGTCAGGAACTGGAGAAAAGTGAGGAAGATTTTATCTGCACACGTGGTCCTATTTGCGTAACCAGGGACTGGTAAGACAGGGACACCTACATGTCATGTAGGGCAGAGTTGCAGGAATGGAAAGACTTGAAGAAGGGCAGTGAAGCTGCACTGGGATCATTTCAAGGAAAGATAGGGGATGTGGGGTGAATCCATGGCTGCTCAGTCAGAGAGGCTGCAAGTAGGTGACTTCAGCAGGCTGCCGCCCTGGCTCTGACTGAGTGATGGCATGTGGAGTGGTCCCAAGGTGGAGCACTTGAGTCCTTCCTGGTCTTTCTGGAATAGTTTGTTGGGAGAGACTCTGGAAGTAGAGACCCCTAAGTTGAGCTCCGTGGGGCCTGCGAGGGTGGGGATCAGGAGCAGCAGTGGACTGTAGACTGTACTTGTAAATGCCTGTTTGTGCTGATTGCCCAATGATGTGGGAGGGGTAATTGTTTGGTTTGCTTCAGAGAGGGCTTGATTTGAGGAGGACTTTTTTCTGTATGGGACAGGGCAATGAGTGGAGGGACTCCTATCATCACTCAGCACAGACAGTCCTGGGTTTTTCTTCCATGTCATACAGCCCCCACGTTTGTCTAGGAGGGGATGTTCTTCCCTGCCGGCAGGAGGGAAGCCTGAGTGTTGAAGGCAGGGACTGGCACGGGAAGGATTTGGGGTGAGGCCCATGGGCAAGGGCTTTGTGTGCCCTCCTAGGACCACCTCCCTTCTGCAGGGAAATGAGGACACACAGACTTAGGGAGATCAGGTCCCAGTGTGTCCCCACTGGAGACCAGGAAGGTGCAAACATAGACTATCAGTAGGATGTTCTTTGAGAAGAAAGGGCTATTTGCTCAACAACTGACTGCTCTGGGCCCTCTGCCCCTGCCCCTTGCTGCCTTGGGTGGCCTTCTTGCCAGGCAGGATGTAACTTTCCAGAGCCTGCCAGTGTGCTTCCATGGCAGAGCCCAGAGTGGTCAGCCCCAGCCAGGGGAAACCACTGAAGACAGACTTTCTGGTTGCTCTGAAGTCCACGGAACAAGAGTGGGGTAGTCATCCAGAAACAGATTTGGTTTCAGCAGGCAGAACATTCCAGGGGAATGTTAACTGGAGCCTGGTGCTTGGTCACTTGTACAGAGCCCCTGTCAGGAGGAGGTCACCAACCCCTCTTGAGGTTCAGGCCCTGGGAGCAAGACAGCCTCTCTCAGATCCCCCAGGTGGTGGCATTGCCTGTTCCCTGACATTTATTCTCTTGGAAGGACCTGATAGAGCCAGGAAGTCTGCGCATGGGTTTGGGAAGTGCAGGGTCTGTGTGGCCCTGACATCCAGTTTCAGCTGCGTAATGTTACCCTTCAGAGCAGGGAAGGGCTGGAGAAGGGGAGCTGGCATGGCTGGCCAATCCCTTAATCTGCAGAGTCTCATGTGTACATGCTCATAGACTCCTGAGGTTCATGTGGTGCCAAGTGAGTCTGTCTGGGCTGTTCCTGGATGGCCAACAAGGTGAACAAGCCTCCCGCTGGTGCCAGGACTGCATGTCTGTGTGTGTCTTGCTTCCAGGGCAGCGCAGAACTGTGTCTGGGCTTGTCTTGTGGGGGCCTTAGTCTCTGTGGTGTCGGAGCACCTGTTTCTTACTTACCTTGGTGAGGTTGGCACCCAGGGCCATTTTTATTGTATCAATTACAAAAATGTAAGGCTCAGAGGTTAGGTCTCTGTGCTGGGCTGTGGATAGATCCGTGCTATCATGAATCAGCTGGCCTCCCAGGACCTTCTGGAACCTTTTGTATACAGACTGGGAGAGTGTGCCCCCAGCGCAGGAGCAAAGGAAGTGGAAACACATAAAAGTGCCCAGCATGCTGCTGCCCAGCACAAAGGCTAGGCGTGTTCTTCCCGCTGCATAAAGTGATGGTCATACAAGAGGTATCTCTTACCAAGTGTCTCAGATACCCTGTGTGCAGTACTGTTGTTTCAGAAGAAATCTAAATTCTAGTATTTGCTCAATGATGAGAATTTCCTAATTTATAATTTCATATAACTTCAGATTTACAGAATAGTTACAGATTAGTAACAAAAGTCCTCAATACTTTTTAAAGATTTTATTTAATTTTAGAGAAGCGAAGGAGAAGGAGATGGGAGAAAGTGAGAGAAACATCACTGTGCAAGAGATAAATCCATCCGTTGCTTCTCGCATACCCCCAACTGGGGACCTGGTCTGCAGCCCAGCCATGTGCCCTGACTGGGAATCGAACTGCTGACCTTTTGGTTTGCAGGCCGGCACTCAATCCACTGAGCCATTCCAGCCAGGGCTGCCATATTCCTTATCCAGCCAGATTCACCAGAGATTAACATTCTGTCCCATTCATTTGTGCATGGGTCTTTTTTTTTTTTTTTTAAGCTCAAATTTATCTAGTAAAGAAAATGCAAACAATTGCTGTTTAACAAGAGACATACTGAAAACAAAATAACATAAGAAGGCTATATAAAAGGATAATTGGTCTTCTGTTTCTGGCAATATTTGAGACTAGCTATTTGGCGTTGGCCCCATGACTCAGTTGGTTGGAGCATCATTCTGTGAACCGGAAGGTGGCCTGTTGGGTTCCTGCTCAGGGCACATGCAGCACACACATAGCCTGGGGTTGGATCCCCTGTCGGGGCATGTATGGGAGGCAGTCAGTTGATGTTTCTCTCTCTCTCCCCCTCCTTTCTCTGAAATCAATCAATAAATTGAAAAAGTAATAATAAAAGACTAGATACTTAGATAAATCCTACTGATACAAAGTGCATAAAATGTAGGACACAACATTATTTTAGAAAAACGTTTAAATGCGTGGTCGAAGAACATGCGTGTACAATCTAAATACACAAAGCACAAGAAGAATGCTGCCATGAGCAAAAATCTGCGGAGAGGCCAAATTGCAGAATAATACTTGCAGAGACAGCAAGTACTAGAAATACCAGAGACTAAATAGAAAATAGATTTTTAAAATATTTCATGGGCAGAATAAGATGATGAAAATATGATGAATAAACAAAAGACTAACAGTGTCTTGCTTGAAATAATACCAAATAGAACTCTAGAAATAAAAAAAAATAAGTGAAAATAGAACTACATAGACACTAAGTTGAAAGTTAGGTACAGCTGATGAGATCATTGTAAACTAGGTAATACTTCTAAACCATGCTGGGGTCTTTAGTGAAGTTTTTGAGAGGAAGTGGTGCCCTCATGCTACTTTGCGTGGACCTGTTTGTGTGTTCCATTTTCAAGAACTTAAGCATTCTCTTTTTTAAAAAATATTTTATTTATTTATCTTTAGAAGGGAAGGAGAGAGGGAGAGAAATATCAATGTATGGTTGCCTCTCGTGTGTCCCCTGCTGGGAACTGGCCTGCAACCCAGGCATGTGCCCTGACTGGGAATCGAACCGCGATCCCCGCACTCAATCCAGTGAGCTACACCAGCCAGGGCCAGAAGCATTCTCTTGAATGCACACAGTGCAGTGATAAAATTGGAATGCACGGTATTGATGCCATGTTGTTATCCATCCACAGTGCAGATGCCAGTTCTGTCCATTGTGCAGGTGATGGCATTTCTAGTTTTTTCCCTTTAGTGCCTAATTTTGAAATTTAAGTAAGAGAAGACTGGAGCCTGGACTGGTCTGGCGGGTTCTTCCTCTGTGGGTAGGCGGTGCAGGTTGATGTGCTTGGATGGGCAGCAGCTTTATTACTTTACTGTTCAGTGAACGTAATGCTAAACAGAGGCTGGTATTCTCAAAGGGAACTGGGGTTTGTTTTAATTTTGTTTTTGAGAATGCTTAAGATCTCTTTCCTGCACAAAGCTGCTTCTCCACACCAAACCCTTGGTTATTTCTGTTCTAGAGGACTGGGCAAATGGGCAGTTAATCAGCGGTGCTAGCCAGCCTCTGGCCCTTGTCATTCGAGGCCCTGTGTCGCTACTGGGCATGAGGCTTTGAGGGGTTGGGTGCGCTGGGTGTGGCTGGGCCTGAGTCACAGCTTGCTCTGGGCATTGCCTGGACAGTCCTTGGAGAGTGGGGCACAGACAGAAGAGGCTTCCCTGTCCCCCGCCCCTAGCAATTGTTGGAAAGTAGGAGGCCTGCAACACAGTTTTAAGTTAATGAGGCCTAAATGTGAGCCTTGCTGCTGCTTGGTCAGCATGTTCCCTGAAACCTCTTCTTACCTAGCTCCCTTCTAGGGCACTGGGAAAATAGCCTTGGCTCAACACCTGTCCTGAGTCTCCTTACAGTCCTCTCCAACCAGAGACGGGTGGTGGCCTATTTGTTGGCATTTTGAGGGTAGAAGTGGTGGGAAATTGTTTCTCACACAGTAAGTTTAGATTGCCCTTCCTCAGAGAAAAGGCAGATTGGAACAAGCCCCTGGCAGTCCTGCTGTCACAGGCATTTTGCCAGTGGTTGGTATACCAAGGCTTGAGTCACCAGCTGGAGGAGAGGTGACAGTTGTGCCTGTTCCCTTTATGTTTCTGTCCTTGGGCAGAGGGCAAGGCTCCCTGTCTGGCGGTTCTCTTGGTTGCTCAGGAGGTAGGACTGCGATAAGCTTTGCAGGGTCCTTGCGTCTCAGGCAGGGACTGAGTCTGGGCCACCTGCCAGCATCTGAAGACCCCCCAATCAGTGCCTCGGTCCAGCTCTGAGGTTGACAGTGGTAGTGTCCCCTTTTCCTGGGTGAAACAAGCGGGATGGAGAGCTGCCACCACTGCTTCTGGAGCCCCCTCCCTCTACTTTCTCAGTCATACCTGCCTCCAGGGCTGAGGGTGAGGTTGGTAAGCATTGTCCCCTGTGGAACCTGGAACAGCTGTGGCACCTCGGTTCACTCCAGGTCCAGCCAGTTTGAGGGTGGTGTGAGAGGTGGGAAAGGCAGGGACTGCCACGCCTCTCCCTTGTGTAGAGCCCTCCCCTGGGGGAAGTAGGGGGACTCTGGGTTCTGGACCCACTGAGGGCAGACACAAGGCAGGTAGGCTGCGGGGATGATACGGGGTTCCTCTCAAATCTTCTAGTGTGTCTGCTCGGAAGTACAGCACAGGCCACCCTGGGGTGGGCGACGTGGGCTAGGCATCCAGTGCTGGGTCTGGAGCTCTGGGGACCTTCCCAATGATTTGTGGGTACTAGCTCATGACCACATGGTGGGTATCTGAGGCTTTGCCCTATAGTCCCTAACCCTGCTGTCATCTGTTTGTCACCTGTGATCTCAGATCTTGATTAGAAATGAACAGTATTGCAAGACTGGTAGGGTAGGGACTTGCTATGGTTGTAGTCTGCGTGCACGTGCAATTCACTACATTATAACACTCAGCCTGCTGTGTTGGCAGGTCTTGGAATTATTTTATTTTTTTAAGATTTTCTTTATTTATCTTTAGAAGGGAAGGGAAGGAGAGAGGGAGAAAAATGTCAATGTATGGTTGCCTCTTGTGCGTCCCCTGCTGGGAACTGGCCTGCAACCCAGGCGTGTGCCCTGACTGGGAATCGAACCATGATCCTTTGGTTCACAGGCCCACGCTCAGTCCACTGAGCTACACCAGCCAGGGCTCAGTTATTTTTTGTGTCTGTAGCCAATGAGGCTAGGTCATAGCCGCAGCTATCCTGTGCCATTGCCATGACTGTGACAATGTCAGCATGTTTCTGTGAACTCCTTTGGTGGTGTGGATTACTGCCTTGGAATGGGTCAGATGGGTGGCGTCTTTAATGCAAGAACCATTTGACCCTAAATGTTTTCTTGTTGAATTGCAGGAAGCTCTTCGTGGGCGGTCTTGACTGGAGCACCACCCAAGGTAGGTGCTATGGCTGGGTGCCAGGCGCTGCAGGTGGACTGACCTTGGTTTGCAAGTTGTGGTGTGTGAATTCGTCTCTTGCTATTACCTTGGGCTTCTTTAATTCTTGATTGATTTATTGTCTTGATTTTGGGGATACAAGGGCATTCGATTGGTCATTGGCGGGGGCCAGAAGGAACGTAATATTGGCTTTGAAATGGTTAATTTTGTCCTGATGTTTCACAGCAGAACTAGGGGATAAATTAGACTGTAGCTTCCTAGCTCAAGACCAAGGTAGGTTCTGGAGGCAGGAGGACAATTAACATGCAGAATGCAATGGCCAGGTCTTTGCCCAGCTATCACTGAGTTCAGACATAGCAGAAAGAAGCTTGTTAAGTGACCTTCAAAGTGCTTGCTCTGCATTTTCTTAAACTTTACTTTCCTGTATGCCTTCGCCACAGCCATGCTTAGTTGCAGCCTTTCTAGTTTATATGGAGACGTGATGTACCCATCGTGTGGAGTTCCCCATTCTTCCTCATGTGTCTCCTGTCCTTTACCCTCTTCCCCTGCCCTCCAAATTAGTAGATTAGTCTGTTTAAAAGAGACTAGTTGCACACTTTCCAGGTCAGACTGATGAACCAAGAGAGTGATGAACATGCGTGTGTGTTTTCATGCCAGCTGTGACACTGTGCTTAACACTCTGGTGTGTGTGTGTTTCTGTCCCAATCTCTGAGCAGAGACTCTCCGCAGCTACTTCTCCCAGTATGGAGAGGTTGTGGACTGTGTGATCATGAAAGATAAGACAACCAACCAGTCTCGAGGCTTCGGGTTTGTCAAGTTTAAAGACCCCAACTGTGTGGGCACAGTGCTGGCCAGCAGACCGCACACACTGGATGGGCGAAATGTAAGTGTCCAGCTGCCGCGAGCTCCCTGCCGCTCTCTGTCATTTGACCTTCAGCTCACTGGGTCTGAGCTTCCATGGATGTTTATGTTAAGGACCGTTTCCTGTGGGGGTGATCTAAAAGCATGACGTCTCTGTTTGGGCTGGAGGTTGGAGTAGGAAATGGATAGGAACATGGTGTGAATTGATTAGGGAGAGTGCTCGTATGCTGTGCTGCTGGCTGCTGGTGCTGGTGCCTTCTTTTCTAGAGAAAGGAGCTTCATATTCACCACTGACGTGTTTGAAACTTTCTACAGATCGACCCAAAGCCATGCACACCTCGGGGGATGCAGCCAGAGAGGACGCGGCCAAAAGAAGGCTGGGTAAGGGGCTGGGTGGGCGACCTTGCATGTTAAACAGCCAATTTAAAGGATATGTGTGCCTTTGTTGCTGTTTTTCAATTACAGTTTACATTCAATATTACTCAGTATTATTTTCAATTGTACTGCACAGTAGTTAGACAAACACGTGCCTTTGTTCTGGAGTTTGTGCTTGTTAAGATTAGGAGTAACAGAAGCTCTTCTCCTTTGACACTTGACCAACCGAGAATTGCTCAGATTTATTCAGCACTGTAAAAATTTTTATCTTATAGCCAAGAAGAAAATTTTTATTAGTCTACCTTAAAAAAAATGACAGCTCACAACCATTTACCATCTAGACCAGGGGTGTCCAACCTTTTGATGTCCCTGGGCCATCACACCTCGTGGGCCACAGATTAAATATGTCACAACATGTAATCACAAAAATATCTCAATGTTTTAAGTAAATTTACTATTTTGTTTTGGGCCATATTCATAGCCATCCTGGAATGCATACGGCCCAAAGGTGTCAGGTTGGACGCCCCTGGTAGAGCCTTAGGTTTTACCTGTCCCAAGTGCTCCCAGCCTGCCCAAGAGGACCAAGAGCATCTTCTCTGTTCACTCCTCTCTCCCTCACTCCTCTCTGCTTGGTGGCCTGGTCATCCTTGACTCCAAGGCTTCTACCACCCAGCTCTGTGGCTCTCCTCCAGACATGAACCTGGTCACTGGTCGCTAGAACAGCCAGTGTGATAACTCCTTGGGGTTCCCTGTGAGCTGTGTGTGTCCCTTGGCACTGGGTCAGTTGGAGCAGACCTGTCCTCTTGTTGCTCCCTGCCCACACCTCCCCTTCTACCACCCAGTCGTTTTCAGAGAAGACTGTCACCCAGAACGCTCCCATCCTTGCAGAAAGCCCTACTAAACAGGGCTGGGCTGGAGGCTGTTACGAAGCTGTATGTAGGCCTCTCCACATGTGACTGACTGATCACGATTCTAGGTGGAGGCTTGAGACCTGTATTTCTAGCAGGATCCCAGCTGCTGCTGGTAGACAGGGGCCTCAGACTCCTGAAACCATTTTTATTTTTCCAGCTTTCTATTAGGAAAGTTTTCAAATTCCAGAAAACTAGATTCATTCATTGTTACTGTTTGCATAGTTATCTGTATTAGTATCCATCTCTGTCTGCATAGACCATTCCTAACTTCTGGAGTGTGCATCTCCTAAAAGCAGGGACCTCTCACAGAACCCCCGTCCCCCACACAGCTAAAATGCCCATAGTGACAGTCAGTGTCACCCCTGTCCACACACCATGCTCACATATCTGAGATCGTCTCACAGGCAACCTTCACAACTTTTCAGACTGAACTCCAATCAGAGTTCAGATTCCATTTGGTTATTAATGTCCTTTAGTCTCTTGACAGCTTTATTAAGATAGAATAGGCTCGGGCCATAACCTGCACACCAGAGGAAACCTTGCCCACCCTCAAAATTGCTAATTGGTAGCAGTTGCGACAGCCTGGCTAGTGTGGCTCAGTTGGAGTGTCGTCCCATACCCCAAAAGGTGGCGGGTTTGATTCTCGGTCAGGGCACATACCTAGGCTGTGAGTTTGATCCCAAGTCTGTACCCAAGTCTGTGTACAGAAGGTAACCAATCGATGTTTTTCTCGTGTCAATGTTTCACTCTCTTCCCCTTTTTCTCCCTCCTCCTCTCTCTAAAAGCAATGAAAAAAATATCCTCCCATGAGGATTAAATAAAGTCCTTAAAAAAAAAAAGACAGTTGGGATGACTTAATCTTGAGCTCCTTGGGTAGAAAGAAGAAGGGGAATAGGAGTGGGGGGGGGCAGCATTGTAGAGCAAGAGCTGAGTTTTGGGTCCGCCCAGGGAGTTCGGGTGGGCCTGTTTCCTTCACGTTGACCCCCCAAGTGACGAGCTGGGCTCAAGCATTTTCCTCCAAGGTAGGTGTGAGGTTGTTCCACAGATAGTAGGATCAGAGTCAGGGGTAGCAAAAGACAAATGATGGAGTGGCTCTTCAGTTACCAGAACTTTCCATCGTCATTGTTGGTCATCAGCTTAAAAAACACAGACTCATCAGTAGTTTTAATCATGGAGGGCCCCTTGTGTCTTCCTTATGCTCCTGAGATGCTGAGTTTCACAGTGTAGAACTTTAGATTATGTAGCTGTCGTGGTTCAGAATAATTGAACATAGTACTGTAGCCTGCTTTTAAATGCATTTGAAAAACAGTGGTGCCACAGTGCTAGATCTAGTCTCCTTGGGTCTCTGGCAAAACGCTGTTCTTGGTTCTCTTTGAACTCACTGGACTTTCAGAGTGTTCGGTAGCTTTAGTGCCTCTCAAACCTATGCAGACACTCAGAATCCTGGGGAGCATGCTGAGGGATCCACGCATGGACTAACCTATCTTTTCCTTCTTGACACAGCAGAAAGGATCCAGGAGTGATAACAGTAAATCAAATAAGATATTTGTCGGTGGAATTCCTCACAATTGTGGTGAGACAGAGCTCAGGGAATACTTCAAGAAATTCGGAGTGGTGAGTTCTTCCCTCACCGCCAGCACCCAGGCAGCAGCTACCCAACTCGGCCTAGTCGAGACAGGCACAGTGGAGCCCTATGTCCTAGGGAGGCTCAGCCTGGCAGCTCTGTCCTCTTGCCCCGCATCCCCCCAGAACAGAATAACCAGAACCCCATCCTTTCCCTTCATGGCCATTTACTATCCTGGAGAGTAGTCACGACTTTTCTAGGCAGATGTAAAACTCTACAGGCAGGTATCCAGGAGGCCTTCTGGTTGGTTGCGAGGCACTAGGGAGTGTTGCTGAGAAGCCAGCCTGCTATCTTTCAATAGCAGTAGGGGGTGTTCCACATCAGGTTCACCTGGGACCTTGGGCTAACTCCTCCTGCCCAGGACCCCAGGCAAGGTACCCTCCCCTGGTAGCTGCAGCTGAGGACTGAGCCTGGCGTGATGGGGGACTTTTAGAGCAGAGACTGTTCTGAGGTCCTTGTACCAGCAGCTGGGCCTCACTGGTATGGGGCCACTGCCCTGGCCCAAGCCCATTGCTCCCTCTGGAAGGTGTCATTGCCGTTTAGCCTGCCAGGCTTCATAGGAGATGTTTGGCCCTGTGTCCTGCTCAGTGTTTCCTCTGTGACACAGACCTCCCAAGGGTGGTCCTGTTTTCTACAAGAGGATAAAATCCTTTAGAATCTCGTGGGGGTTGGAGTTAATCGGGGCCATACAGGGAACTCAGTTGTCATGGGGCCAGCAGAGGAAAAGACAGGGATAGGGTGCTAGCCTTCGTGGGACTGTTGCACAGGCCTTCCCAGGCTTCTGTTGCTCAAATGTCCTGTTAACAGTGGCCCTGCCTGCTCTGGCTGTGTCCTGTTTGTCAGGTGGCACCTGAATGTTCAGTGGTTGGGACCAGGGTTTAGGAGTGCCAGAGTACAAGATAAGGTCCTCACTCGGTGAATGGGGAGGGGGCTGGTGGGCAGCGAGGGCCAAGTCAGCAGGACAGTGGGTACACTGACCCACCAGCGCTCTGGGTCATTCCATCTGGCATAGGGAATGGGAGGGTTACCCCACGGGTCTCCTGACTATCATCTCCCCAGTGGAATGGTGGCCTGGACCCCTGGCCCCGTGAGTCTTGGACAGCATATCCTGGAAGGCCTGCCTTTTGCCTCAGGACTCCTCAGACTAGAGCCTTCCCGGCAGGCATTTGGCTTGAGACTTCTGTTGTAGCCAGAGGTGCTCATGTGTACTGTGGCACCCAGATCCTCAAATGGCTGTTTTCTTTTACAGGTCACGGAAGTGGTCATGATCTACGACGCAGAAAAGCAGAGGCCTCGAGGTAAAAGAGATGGAGCTTGTTCTTCTTGACCTTTCCCCTCAGATGGCAAACTATCTCACAATTAGGTGGTGGTTGTAGTGAGCATTGCCTCAGAAAAGGGTGATTTGGAGACAAATGATTAAAATATAGACTCTTCCTGTGCAGCCCCCAGCTTGTCTGTGCTTCCCAAGGTCAGACGTTACTGTCTTTTTTTTTTTTTTCTTTTTGGCTCATTCTTTTAAAGTTTTTTACAACTTGACATGAATTTGAACATGGTGTCTGTTCTTCAGTGTGCACTGAAAGATTTGTGTCCTTCTCCATTGTGAACTCCTTAGTTACAACCGTCTCCTGCCTTCAGCTCACACCAGTATAGTCCGTCTCCTGCGTTCAGCTCACACCAGTGTAGGCAGAAGTCTCATTTCATGTTGTCAGGCCAGATCTGCTGCAGCTCAGCTTGAACGTGGAGTTTCCTTTATCCATCTCATGCTTTTTTCTTGTTTTTCTCCTCAGTCAGTGGGGCTGGTGGGAGGAGGGGCACGTCCCTACCTGGGTTCCCTGAGCAGCCCTCCCTTGCACGTCTGGCCTGGGCCAGCCGGCACCCGACCTCCATGCCCTATTGGGTTTGGAGGGGGTTTGTTTTGTTTTTGTTTTGTTTTGTGGCTGCTGCTGTTTGTTCCTGCCCATCTGTTTTGGTTCATCAGCCGCTTCGGGCCCGGCCGGGAGCTGATCTGCTGGTCCGGGCCCTGCAGCCCTTGCCCTGCGGAGACCCCTAGAGCGCTGGGCTGCTGCCCGCAGCATGCGCCCGCCGTGCTGGAGAATAGTTTGCCATTTGAACTTCCATCCTCTTACTCCATGATTAAGTAATGTCTCCTCCCTTCATGTCGATTAAGCTGTTAAGTCATAGTCTTAATTTTAATGTAGACGTACATGCTTAGTGACATATTAAGTGTTTCATAGTAAATATAGTAATGTTAAGTAAGTTGTTTTCCTTTCTCTCTGTGAATTTTTGTGATTAACGATCTCTCTTTAGATTTCTCTTCTCCAGGTGTTAAATTATATCACACAGGTACAGGCCATCCTGCAGTCAGAGGAGGGAGCGGGCTTTGCTCCAGTGGGGTGTAAACGAAGTTTCAGTGTGTTTCTGTGCCGCTTCCTCAGTGGTGATGTCGCCTCTTGACACAGACGCGTCCTTAGACGTCCCGCCCCAGGCTCCTTACCCACGAGTCACCGCCTCTTGTGCCCTAATGGACCTCGCGAGCCCTGTGGTTTCAGATATTCTTGCACTCTGAGAAAATGTTACCTTGTAATATGTGTTCATCACCTATGCTGTATTTCACTATTGCCTCTGATCTTGTGAAACCTCAAGACCTGGGGATCCTGAGGGCTGCTTTTAGATTTTCCAGGTTGCGCCCCGCCCCCCCACTCCCAGGCCACCTGTGGTCCTCACCCTGGACCTGGGGTTGGGGGTGCAGGCAGGACAGGCTGGTGGGGAGAGTATTTTGGGCTTGACCCTTGAGCCCACGTTCCCCTGTGGCGCACATTGTCCTCAGCCATCCGGCTCTGTAGGTCCCTAAGAGTCTCCGTGATTCCCCGTGAGCACTAGGCAAGCAAAGGGCAGGAGTGCCACCCAGAGCAGCAGTTGGTCAGCCGGTGTCCCAGAAACAACTCCTTTCAGAAGCTTTCACTAAGTCTTTGCATAATCTCACACTCCTCCAGTCGGTTTAAGACAGTGTCCCTGTCCTGGAGGTTCTGTGTGTATCTCTGCTGGATTGCGAGCCCTGACCTGTGGCCCGCTCGGCTCCGCTTCTGCCTTTGCTCACCTCATTCTTTTCTCCTTATCCCCATCCACCCCAGCTTTGTCTCCTCTCCTATTTTGCTGTCATGGTTCCATTTCTTTTCTCAAAACCACATGTAGGTTCTTGTGTGCATGCATGTGCGAGGGAACACTACTGAAGAAGGCTCCTGCATCTCAGCTGTCCCTCTCTGCTAGTCTTGTCACCCAACTTTGTGAGCTGCCTTCTCTGTTTCTTCTTCCATCACGGTTTTCCTGTGATCTTGCCAGGTAGTCCCAAGGGTGGCTGCGCTACCCACGCAACACAGGCCTGCCCCGGCTCTTTGACTGCCACAGTCGGAACACTATCCTCCCCCGCCCCCCACAGCGCTTATCTTCAGCCCCCTCTTTCTGCTGGCCCTTCCCCTCACCCATCTTTTGTTCTTCAGGGTCTCCTGGCAGCTGTCTGCCAGGTGTCCTTTTGTGCTCAGAGCCGATGGGCCCTGGAAGCAAGGGCAATAGACTGAGGACCAGACATGCCACATTAGCCGGGTGGTCGCGCTCACCCAGACCAACCAAACTTCGTTTATACTGCCACTTCCTTGTGTTTGGAAAATGCTAAATTACTTTCTCTTTGAAATTCTCTTTGATGACATGGTGCCTCTTGCTCTTGCTGCTGACAGCAGAGTTGACCTGCTGGAACCCGCTGTGGCCTGTATCTTTGTGTATTTTGTTACGTAGATATGTGCAGATAGATACTGTATACATACATATGTGACTTTGACAGGACTCCTTGGGCTTACCCAACGGTGTTGGATAAGCCTAGCGAGGCACTAACTGTGGTAGAGACCATACTGTTAACGCCTAGGACAATATATGGCTGCTGTCAGCACTAGCTACAAAGCAAATTGCAAGCCGAGGGGGAGAACCCTGGGTTTCAGTGGAGCAACAGTGCGCCCACAGCACCCGCGACCGAGGCGGGGTGCTGGACCACTCCCTGCCTGCACTTGTCTTCCACAGAATATTCTAGCACCAACACGGCACACTCCGCCATGTTTCATGGCCCTCGCTGTTGGGCTCTCCGGGCTGCCACTCCCTAAGAGGTGCCCCGGCTGTTCCAAAGTGTCCAAGCAGAACCCCAGCTCAAGCTGGGCCCAGGCGTCTGGCGGGTTCCCCGCCTCAGTCACTGGGTAGGCCCACAACCCCCTCCCTCACTTGCTTTGCTGAAGCCCTGGGTTGATCCTTCGGCCCGTCCCTAATACTGTTCATCATCCTGTTTTGTGTCACAACACCCTGCTACCTTGATTCACTCTTCGTCGTTGGCTAGGTTTTGGATTTATTACTTTCGAGGACGAACAATCAGTGGACCAGGCTGTCAACATGCATTTTCACGACATCATGGGCAAAAAAGTGTGTAGTTGTAGTTTTATTTTACCTTAAGACCAAACCAAGTCTCAGGCAATTGAGGGATGTCACTGGAAATGGAAATTCCTTCACAGAAAAGATCTGGGCAAGAGGTACTGGGGCCTTCTGCTGCCGGGTGGGACCTGGACCTCCGGTGATGGGCTGGGTGGCGGGCGGTGGGCGTCCAGTGACATCACAGGTTGCCTCAGGCTTGGTTCCAGTGACCACTCCTTCAGATGTCTGTACTGTATTCCGATTGTTCCATCCAACCTGCGATGGGCAGCCAACCTTTGAGAATAGGTTTCTTGTAAAACTGAAAGAAATGTAAACATCCTGAAGGATTGGTTGTTTTAATTGGGTCACTTACTGTGAAATTCCAGTACCAACCACATGCTCTCGATAGTACTTAACTCCATGCAGTCAAGTGACCTCTGGTTGTTTCATCTTCATACTGTGTTGCCACCACGGAGGTAACTTTCAGAAAGTGGCCCTTAACTCCTCATTTGCCCGGGCCCTTAGAGCTTTTGGAGAAGTTAAAGAAGGTAAAATGAGTAACTGGTAGAAATTCTGCTGTGTGGGATTTCTTACAGTTAGAAAAGTCTTTGGGGTCCACGTCTTGGTAGGATCCCTGTTGGGGTCCTCGTAAAGCCCGCTCAGTGCACCCCGGTGGCAGTCCCTGTTGGTGTGCGTTCCCAGTTGCTCCTCGTTTGGTTCAGCATGCCCAGCCCTTCTGATTGAGACACGGGAGGGAGCATGGCACCGGGGCCTGCCCAGGCAGCAGGCCCTAGCCTGCTCTCTTATGTTCATCAACAGGGCAGGAGTTCATACTTGCCAGAGGCTCAGGTTTCCGTGCACGCTTAATACCACCTGAGCCTGGCTAAGCGGGAGACACACACCTTACTCTAACATTCACTGAAGCTCCCAGTTTAAAATCAGCACGAGGACTTGAAGGATGCATACCTATTAAGAACACGAAGTCAAAGGAGCCTCACGCTCAATAGTTGAAGGACCTGTGACGTTTAAAACTTGGAAGGAGTGTGGTTCTGCTGCCCCCACTCTGGTTGCTGGTCCCAGCTCTGTGGGGTAGAGGGTGTCTGAGTCTGGCCTGCTCAGAGCTGACACTGATGGGGCTTCTCATGCTCATGGGAGTCTGGCTGCTGTCATGAGACCTTTATTGATCCCTGCCAGTTCTTCAGTGGGGCTTTCCCACTGTAACAGGCGTGGGTCCCACTTGTAATTAAAACTGGAGTGGAGTGACTATACCTGCGCTCCCATAGGAAGAGAGTACAAGGGCTGCTTTGCTTTGTAAGCAGGAGCCAAATTCCCTTAAGGAGAGTATGTTAAGACTCATTAATTCGAGCTCTTGGAAACTCTCTTGATCCTGCTATCCTGTTGCCTTCAGCTAAGGGGGACTCTGCTCCCATCCATGGAGCAGCCTTGGGGCATCAGGAAGGTGGGGTTTTTGTGCCTCTGTTAGGCAGCACTGACAGAATTCGGACACACGATGGTTAATTAGCTCACCAAGCTGAGACCCCAAGGGTGACTGTATGGATCCATTGTCTCTCTTATTAAAATTTATCATAAAAACAAGGTAGTTCAGGATTCTCAAAGCCTGAGACAACCTTGGAATTGGGGCATCTTTTTGTCACGGGGGGCAACAACAGCATAGGTCGGGCAAGCACCACCTCCCATTGTGCCGGTCCCTCCCCTGGCTGTGCTCCTGACACGTCCAGAGAGGAAGGGTCCTGGGCTGCTGACCCAACACAGTATGAAGATTGCTTACTGATCCAAATGTCCATTTTATTGCATGTTTGTTTACTTTTTGTTAGATGTAACGTAAGGCTCTTTATCACATCCATTCCCTCTGACATTATTTTGAGTTAATTGAGATTCTTTAAGCGTTAGCCTGGGGAAGGTAAGTCTTTATCTTCCTTTAGACATTTTAAATTAAAAACCTAAGTAAACCAACTGTGTTTCTCAGGTATGAGCCGAAGGCGTAGGCAGGGTGGGTGGGCTCCGGAGAGGTCCCCCACCATCGGGGTACAGCCAGGGGCTGGCTCCTGCCACTCCCAGGGAGGTCTGTGACAGGGCTGCTGCTATTGGAATGGTCCTGGTCTCTGTCCTGGGTTGATGAGGCTGTTGAAGTTGGACGCTGCCATTTTAACTTGACTGGGAGACCCTTGTCATACATACAGTGCTCAAGGGCCCCTGCTCTGCAGCACATAGGGCTTACTTAGCATGTCGCAGTTACATTTGTTGTACCTGAGAAACATTTTTTTAAATATAATGATTAAAACAAAAAACTTTTTAAAGAAGAAAGCTACTGGCCTAAATAAAGTTTATAGTTAAGTATTTAGTTTTAAGTTGTAATAAGATGCTAAGTGTAGTCGTAAGTTACCTGAGGGTGTGTCTGAAGGGAAGGGGCCTGGGATCTGCGCATCCTCCTGAACCAGACCTCGGTTTGTCTAGGTGGAGGTTAAAAGGGCTGAGCCTCGTGACAGCAAAAGCCAAGCACCCGGCCAGCCAGGGGCCAGCCAGTGGGGGAGCCGAGTCGTGCCCAGTGCTGCCAATGGCTGGGCAGGCCAGCCCCCACCCACGTGGCAACAAGGATATGGCCCACAAGGTAAGGCTTCAGACCAGACCAGCCCCCCTACCCCCTCTAGTAGACTTAGCGCAGAGGTGGGGCTCCCTACTCAGCCAGTTCCTCCTTGTCACCAGGTCCACCTCAAGGGTAGAATGACTCTTTTTTTGTTTTGTTTTGTTGAAAACTAATTTTGTATAATTCAGGTTGCATTAATTTTTTTTTATTTTTTAAAAATTTTATTTTAATTGTTATTCAAGTACAGTTTTCTGTCTTTTACTCCCATCCCAGTCCACCACCACCCCCAGTGCTCCCCACCTCCTTCCCATTTCCACCCCCCTTAGTTTTAGGTAGAATGGCTCTTTGTGGTATACATGGGCCCTGGCCGAGTCCCTATTTAGTGTTTGGGGCCATTGGGGCTACAGTGAGCATCCTGCCCTTGCAGGTCTGAGATGCCTCATGTCCTACAGCCCTTTCTCTCTTCTAGGGCAGGGCTTCTAGGGATAGGTCAGGAGAACCTGGTGCATTTTGGAGACTGGTGGCCAGCATGGAGACATCCCACAGTGGATGTGGGCCCCCCCCCCCAGCTGGTAGACTTTGATCACAGGCTTCTGGGCGATGTGGGGCTTTCACCTGGCTGGAAGGAGAGTCCTACCTCTCAGGCCCTTTGGGTCTGTCCCTGTTCCCCAGGCTGACATCAGCTGGGCTGTAGGGTCCGCAGAGTGGTTAGGGATACCTTAGCCAGAGGGTTAGGGGGCCCTGGGACAGGATCTGGGAGCCTCCACCCTCATTGGAAACCCAAACAAGTGGCAACATCCAGAGAGAGGCAAAAGGAGGCCAGGTGGGCCTGTCTGCAGCCAGGCACCTGACACCCCCAGTTTCACAGAGCCGTCTACACAGCTTGAGGCTTTATCCCTGCTCTCTCCAGAGTTATCTCTTTTAAAACCTGCATTTTATTGCAAAATAGGACAGTTCTGGTAAACTATTTACGGATTCCAGACGCTCATCCACCAGCTTGTGAAGGACCTGTGCTTGGCCAGCAGCCTGGCCTGAGATCCCACATGTGTACCTGAGTCCCTGGCCCTAATGTGAGGGTATCCCCTCCACCCTTTTTTTTTTTAAAGTTCTCACCCGAGGTTATGCTCGTGGATTCTAGAGAGAGAAGGGGGTGGGGGGAGAGATTGATCAGCTGCCTCTGGCATGTGCCCCAACTGGGGATCGAACCCACAAACTTAGTATGTGAGATGACGCTCCAACTGAGCCACCTGGCCAGGGCTCCCCTTCATCCCTTTTGACCGTTTCGCTGAAGAGCCGGGGCCCTCTGACCTGATGGCTTTTCTTGGGATCTTTCCCTGTGGAAGAGGACATGGATAGCAATACACAGCATTCTCAAGATCACAGGACATGTCCCTCAGGACTGCTACATCTTCCCTGTGTCCAGTGGGGCTCCAGGAGGTTCCGCCAGCATGGCAGTCATGCTCTGGGGGTGAGAGGGCGGGCTCAGTCCCCAGTTGGTGACATTAGGCTGACACAGCACCAATCCCCATCTTTGTTTTCTGGTTTAGGAATGTGGGTGCCAGCAGGACAGGCAATTGGTAAGTCTTTGGGAAGCAGGAGGTGACAGTCCGAAGTGTGGTGGGCCTGGGTCTGGGGAGTTGGGGACTACGTGCACCGTATTCTCTATCTGTGTCCTGTGTTCCAGGTGGCTATGGACCCCCGCCTGCAGGAAGAGGAGCTCCCCCGCCGCCCCCGCCATTTACGTCTTACATTGTGTCCACCCCTCCTGGAGGGTTCCCCCCTCCACAAGGCTTCCCACAGGGCTATGGGGCACCTCCCCAATTCAGTAAGTCTTTGGGCCATGGGAAGCCTTTGCTGCACACCTTTTACAGACTGCCTGTTTACTTGGGGGGTGCAGCCTGTCACGGTTCCTCTGCATGGAGGAAAGGGGCGGGCCAGCCTTGTGGACTGGCACATTTGTTGGCTTTGTTACCCTTGTGGGCTGACACCATGGGCTCTGCAGGACTTTTCACAGCACAGAGACCTCACTGTTTCTCGTGGTTGTCCCTTGGAACGGGCCTCCGGACCTGATCTTTGTGGTTCAAGATCGAGGGCGCTTCAGGTCTTGATTCATTTTTCTCTGTGCTTTGCTTTATGGCTAAAGATCTGGTGGTTGAACAGCCAGCTCACCAGGAAATTTAGGGTTCTCCTCCCGCCTCAGCACCTTCAGAACAAAACAGTGCAGCTGTGTGCTGGGATCTGGGTTCCTCACTAAAGAGGAACCCCTCACCTAAACCAGAATGGCCACATGTCATTTACCAGCATGAAGAGTCCTATATGGGCTTTTTCCTATTAAGTCCTTGGGATCTAGGTGTGTCACTTTTGCGGCAGCATTGTGGACCAGCCACATTCATAGGCTCAATAATCACATATGGCCAGTGGACCAGGACTGGGCAGTTCAGTTCCTTGGCCTAGAGCAAGGCCACATAATGATCTCGTGGGTCTTTACAGAAAAGGTGTGCTCTCTTGTCCTAGATGAAGTCTGTTTCTAACAAGACAAGGAGTGATAGAAACAGTATCTGCAGTCTAAGAACAGAGCACGGGTTGGGTGTGACTTTTGTCTTCTTGAAGCACATGGATTGTGCTGTGTTGGATGGTTGACTTCTGTCCTATTAACATTCCCAAGCAGTGACTTCTACTTAAATTACTAGCCAGCTCCCTATGTCCCACCTGTCCACGGTTTTCATGTTGGTCTCTTAACCCTTGTCCTCGGGGCCTGGCTGTTCATGCATTTCAGCTGGAAATCTAAAGGTTCCTGGTGGCTGAGCCATGGGTGAGCATGGTGTCTGTCTTTCTGTCCTATTTGTTTGCAGGTTTCGGCTATGGGCCTCCACCTCCACCGCCGGACCAGTTTGCACCTCCAGGGGTCCCCCCTCCACCTGCCACTCCAGGGGCAGCACCTCTGGCCTTCCCACCACCTCCATCTCAGGCTGCCCCAGACATGAACAAGCCCCCAACGGCACAGCCAGACTTCCCCTATAGTCAGTACGGTGAGTGGCTGTGCCTCCTGCCTTCGTCCTTCACAGGTGGATTTCCCGCCAGTATTCCCAGGTCGGGTGGTCCGAGTTGCGGGGAGTGGTTGGAGAGTTCATATAACCCAGGATCAAGCAGGTGTCACAAGAGATTTAAGTTGTGTGGGCTTTTGCCAGGGCGCCAGTCATAGAGAAGCATGGATTGTGCAGCAGTTGTCCCCGGGCCTGTGGGTTTGGGAACCTGAGGCCTTGGCTGGGCCCCCACAAGGATGGTGTGAGGGTGGCTGTGATTGCTGTTGGGCCAAGGGCATCCCTGACAGGCTTGTCTCGTGGGTGCCTTGAATACCCGAGTACAAAGCGCGGGCAAGAGTGTTGGCTAGGTGGTCTCAGCTCTGGTCTGGGGCAGGGATTGGCTTTGGCGTTGGCGTCATGCTTCATTTGAGGGGCTGGTCATGGAGTAGGTGCTTCTGAGTCAGGTCTGTAAGGTGACGGCTGAGTGGGGGAGCTTGTGTGAGGACAGAGTGTAGCCTAGGGTCTCCCCACACTGGGTTCAGTCCCTTGCCAGTTGCTAGGTGCCAGGGCCTCTACGGTTCCTGCGAGAGTTTTCAGCCCCTCGTTTCCCACTTCATGGCGTGAACTGTGGGTCACCCAAAACTGCAGTGTCTGCAAGTCAGGCCACTCTTACCCTCCAGTGCAGTCCCACCAGCTGACCAGATGCCCCCCAGCACCCCTGCATTGCACTCTTCTTCCCTTTGGGGCCTTGCAGGGCTGCAGTCACTGAGCACATGGGTTCTCGACCCTGACGAGCAGGACGTGTTGGCGGCAGACGTGTGAGCGGCCCTGGGTGGGGGTGTACCTGATCTCGAGAGTGTCCTCTCCCTACACCCTGGGGTAGTCACCCTGGTCTCGTCTCTCGCCAGGCCTGGGTACCTATTCTCAAGACCCTGCGGGCTTCGGGCCCATACTTTGTTTACACTCTTATGGTCAGGCTGAGCAGTGATATGGCCTAGGTAGGTGGCGCCTCCTCATGCACGGTCCTCACCTGCCTGCACCCGGGCACTGGACGTCACCTCCTCTGCCATCCCGGGTGGGGTGGACCCATGCTGCCCTCTGGGACATGGCCCAGGAGCTCTGCCTCCAAGTGTGCTCCCGATGGGAATCCGGGGGCCCTGGGATGGCCGTCATCCAAAGTGTGTGGTATGGGTGGGCAGGGAGCAACGGTAGTACTGTCCCTTCTTCCAGAAGTGCCTTCACGTCCTCCAAGGTCAGTGGTGCAGGGTCAGGGTCCTGTTTAGTGTAGGGACCTGCCCCACCCAGATGGGCTCTGCAGGTGTGGCCAACTTGAGTCACTGAAGCCTCACGTTAAGTATGCAGGTCCCGCCCACCCACCTACCACTCAGTTTTTCCCAGTGCTATGGAAGCCTCGACTCTGGGGGGAGGACTGCCTGGAATCAGGGTTGCATCCGGGAGGGAGGGAGGGAGGTTAGGGTAGATCAGATGTTTCCTTAAATCCTGAAAGCTATGCCTGAGCCCACCCTGCATGGTCCTCAAGAACAGACTTTCTAGGAGCCTGAGGTCTGCAGAACTGGGCCGGGTGATGTGTGCCTCCAAGCCCAAAGGTCTCTTCTGACCCTCAGCTCTGCCACCAGGGCCCCCACCCTGAGTCTGTGGGGACAAGTGGAAACTGACCAAGAGCAGACAGCATAGACTGTGGGTCCACGAGGTCTCTCCAACTCTCTTCTTTCCGTGCAGAGACAGGGTCCTGCTGGGGTTTCAGGTTGGGCTTTTCTCGAGACAAATACTCCTGGAGGCCCAGTGACACCAGGTGGGAGTGGGAACCCAGGTCCTTTTGGTGGCACTGGCTCCCCCAGCCACTCATTGTACTCTCTCCCCGCAGGTTATGGACAGGACTTGGCCGGCTTTGGGCAGGGCTTCTCAGACCCCAGCCAGCAGCCCCCCTCCTACGGGGGCCCCTCAGTGCCAGGTTCTGGGGGCCCCCCTGCTGGTGGAAGTGGCTTTGGACGAGGTCAGAACCACAACGTGCAAGGATTCCACCCCTACCGACGCTAGCTGGCTGGCGCCACGCAGATGGCTAGATGGCTGAGACCCAGGATTCAAAACTTGTGAACTCGTGACAATCACAAAACTTGGCAGAAAAAAATTGAGATTCAACCTTGGGGGGAGGGGCAGATGTGAGGCTCTTGGAGGCGGCTGTGGGTGTCTGGACTGAAGTTTTTAAATACATTTCTTTCTCTAACCCATCAGCACAATAAAAAAATAAGTCACTGGTTCAACAACAGGGTTAAAAAAATGTCTTCAGCTTTAATTCAAAATTTCAGGTTTCTTTTTCTTCCTTTTTTTGAAATTATTTTCCTGAGCCTTTTGTTTTACCGTATATTGTAAACTTTTATGTTAAAGAAAAAAATATACATTTACAAATTGTGAGATTTTTAAGAGAAATTTTCTACAGTGTATACTGGCTTATTTTTTAATTTAAAACAGGGTTTCTGTTGGCACTGGTGGAAGTGAGGGGTGTTTTTGGTCCCCGTACTCCTGGCTTTGAGGGTTGGGACTCATTGGTCCAGAAACTCTGGAGCTTAAAGAAGCAATCTACTGAGCGTGTTTTGTTTTTGTTTATTCCTTGCTTTTGTTGATTGACCTGCCTGGCGGTGTCTGCAAGTGTGCCATGGGTGCCACACCGCCTGGCTCAGCTGGCAACCACCCCGCGTCCAACTGCATACAGGACCAGGAGGCCTTGTCAGCCCACTTCCTGCGCATGTGGCTTCAGGGCATCCCCACTGACCAGTTTGACCCTGGTTTGAATAAAGAGAAGTGCGTTTGGACTAGAACCCACGTTGTGTCATTTGTTCCCTCTTTGCCAAGGAAGAGCCCCTGCCCACGGAAGGACCTACGCCTACCCTGGTTCCTCCGTCGTCTTGCAGCTACTTGTGGCCTGCTTGAGTGGGGGGCCTGGACCCTACCTCAGTGGGTCTGGGGTCTTGGGGTTCTGGCGGATATGGGTTTTAGGGTGGTCGAGTAGAGGCCAGGTGAGAGCTGCAGAGCCAGTGCGAGAGGTCCTGGCTTCTAGGGTTCATGGCCACTCACTGCATGTCAAGGAAAAGGCATCCAGACAGATCTGGCTGGGGATTGATTGGCCAGGCCTCCGCAGTCCCTGTGGGAATGGCATCTGGATTGTGGCCTTGGGCAGCCTGCTCACCTTTGCACAAACTAGGCTGTTGACATGGGCAATGTGGCATTGGGTCATCCAGTCAAGGCCTTGGGATGAAGCATGGTGGCTGGGAGCCCTAGAGGCAGGGCTGGGCTAGGCAGTAGGGCAGCTTGCTCCTGGCCTTTAGGCTCAAGTCCACCTGGAGACAAGTGGGGAGTGGGGGATAGGAGGCAAAGGGAAAGAAGGGGCCCTGGAGCCAGGAATGTGGAATGGGATCTGACCCCATAAGAGCTACCCCTTCCTTTTGGACACATGGGCCTGGCTTGCAAAGTCCTAGCTTCTTGACTGCCCCCACCCCCACCCCCGATGCCCAGGGCTTTGACATTCAGTTAAGCCCTGTTTGCCCCCCTGAGAGGAGAGGTGAGTCAGAGCTTGCAGACAGGCTGAGGCTAGTCTGGCCTCTCCATAAGGTGGGGGTGGTAGGGACTGGCTTCTGGGTCCCAGGAGTCTGGCCTGGGAAACAACTGTGACCAATTATTCTAGTGTATGTGTCCATAGCCACTTTGACCAATCACCACAAAATGGCTTAAAACATGTTTAGCCCTGGCCAGTGTGCAAACCAAAGCATTGCCCTGTTTGATTCTCCAGCAGGGCACGTGCATGGGTTGTGGGCCAGGTCCCCTGAAGCGGGTACATGAGAGGCAACCACACATTGATGTTTCCCTCCCTTCCTCCCCCTCTCTCTAAAAATAAAGTCTTTAAAAAAACATTTATTCTCTTACATTTCTGGAGGTCTGGAATCTGACATGGTCTCAAGGGGTTAAAATCCACAGGGATGTCATTGGTGGCTGTTATTTTGTAGTTCTAATGATCACAAGATTTTAAAACGTCCTGGTGCCACGTCCTCACCTTCACATATTGCATGACAGAGTCCGGACATGAGAAGGAATGAGCTCAGAGAGACAACCTTCTAAGGAAAGGACGTGGCATGACAAAGGGGGAGAGGAGGGCAGATCTCTTTTTGGCTCTCATTAGTAGCTTGATACTGTGCTTGCTGATTCCCAAGATCTGGACACTCAGAGAGGAGGCAGAGGGAGAAATTCCCGTTGAAAATCCCATTCCTACAGGGAAATTTCAGAGAGAAGAAAAGACCACATCCCCTGCAGAAACCCCTAGAATTCCTAGCAAAAATAGCCCTACAGCTACCACAAAACCTGAGCTATCTGTACAAAGCATAACCCTAAAACCTAGATATGAAAAGTTAGCTCAAAAAGAAAGAAAAATCTAGCAAATAGTACCTACTGTTCAGGGACAGTATGGGCCAGCCTATATAATAGCAGGAAGGTTATAGTATCCACCTAAAGGAAGAAAAAGTCTCCAAAAAGTTTCCCAAACCCATTGACCCTCCTTTTCCTTACAAGAGTATATAATAAATAGAATAGTAAATATTAAGGGACAACATATATCTTACAAAAGTCTTAGTTTCAGAGAACACTTGGCACAGGTAAGACCTCCCTAGTGTATATTAACTAAGAAACAAAAGGTTTCTATAGTAAAGCAGTTACTAAGACCCGTTGATAAGGAACTAAAATACTGTTACTAACCGAAACTTATACACAAGCCAAAAATATAATTAAAACATCTATCATATTAAAGGTCAAAATAGTTTCCCTAATATTATCAGATGTCACCAGACTTTAATTGTATGATTAATTCTAAAACTGACCCACTTACGCAAAAAGCTGTAACCACA